>JAMAHW010000102.1:0-140652 GCA_023627715.1 Periconia sp. R9002
AAAGTATACTAAAATTTGACATATGTATACTATTTCTGACATCTGTATACTATATCTGACAGGTTCTTACCTATTCTAGTAAGCCCTCTCCTTTTCAATCACGCTGAGGGTAGGGGGGGGGGGGGCATGTTTTTACGAAAACCATAATAGTACATGTCTGGCAGGGGTTACGTCGCGAACAGAACAACCACAACCGCTTGCGACATTGGAGAACCCTTCCGGAACTGAATATGCAATTCATAGTTCACTGCGTTCTGTGCCTCAAGCCAGATTGTACGCCATACAGGGTTGAGATGGATGGTAGACGGTAGTTTCTCTTGCGACCCGCACCGGCCAGAGGGTTGCGTGCAAAGCAATGGTACCTAGAAATGGTTGAGAAGAGTGCTGTATGCAGCTCTAGATAGTGTAGAGTTTTGCCAAGCATGGAAAGCGATGGGTAAGAGATGTTGATTGTAAGCCTGCGAGCCACCAACGGATGTCGAGACAGGTGGTACATTGGTGATGGCGTTTGAGGCTGATTGTATTGATTGTAAGGGTGACCTGTGGTACAGCCTCGAGAAATTAAGGTCTCCAGCGTCCGTCCGAAAGCGACTGATAGAAATTCAGATTGATGGTAAACACGCAGGGGGACCAGGCTTAATACTTATGTGATTGACCGTGGCACTACTCTCGTTCTGCACTAGTGTGTGAGCGTTGTTTGGCCCGCGCAATCCTTCAGCACGCTGGAGTACACGTCAGCACGTTAAAGGGAATGGGAATTCGAATGCCTTGAACCTCAGGAGTGGCTTCTCAGGCCTTCATTCATAAACGACATCACATCGGACAGTGACCATCGAACAACATCGAGCTCTGCATATAAATACTACATAAATGAACGCTCTTGCTCATACGCCTATACAGACAGCATAACTTGGCCATAGCTCAGCGCATTCTTTCACCCCAGGGTTCCACTTGTAAAAGTCCGAGAGCTCATGCCAGCTTCATTGGCGATTCCCCAGCATCCATCCCCCTCTGCGACCACATACCATTTCTTGCACGAAAATATGACGCCTGCTGGGTCTCCGCAAGTGGAGGCACGCTCCCAAACGACGTGGGCTTCGGCGTAGAGCCTCCAGTGGTCGTTGATGACTTGGACTGGGTGGGCGTAGCCGTGAGCGAGGAGGAGCCCTCATCTGAACAGAAGATCGATACGTTAGCGAGGATGATTCCAACCCAAGCACTCACAGGGGACGTGGACATACTTTTGTAGATGCAGTGGCTTTTGCCCGCTTGCAGCGTGCAGGAGTCTTTGGAAAGGCTCGGATTCCAGGCCAGCAGTTGCTCCACCGTGATGTCTACTCCTGCCGCCCACGAGTCGCAACTGTTTGCTTCACTCAGGTCGAAGCCGTCAATCACATCGCCAAGCCACGACTCGAACGCGTTCTCGTAGTATTCGCAGTCGTCGGCTGTCCCTAAGGCTGTCGCAGAGAGCGGCTGGGTACCTACAGGAGTGTATGGCTCCGTTGGCTCTGGTGTCGGCTTGGGAAAGACGGTCAGAGGAGTGGAAACCAGGTAGCCAGAGTATGTTACAATGTTTCCAACAGGCTTAACACAGTACGATGTCTTCAACCATAAGTTGGAGCACTTGTCATCAACTTACGGATTGAGGAAGTAGAAGTCTTTCACAGTGATACCGAAGGCCAGGGAGATGCTATCACACAAATCACCCTCCTGGGTAAGGTACCACTTCCCGCAGTGCTTATTAGATTAGCTCTGTGCGTCATCTAGCACAGGAGCGTCTATCTCAACAGCATCGCCCTCACCAGGCTTTATAACTCCATTAGGTGGGCTGTTTTTCTTGTCAGAACGCGGTAGAGATAACACAGTGAGGAGGACAGCCACCTACCTAATGCACAAGTTCCAGCCGTACCAGGTCAACAGGTCATTGCACCAACTACTGAGCATAGGGTTCCATGCCATCAGCTGCGGCTTGATTATATGCGCGAAATCTACTATCGCATCGCAAGTCTCATACATCTCCAGCTAATAGGTTTCGCATTTCGCCGGCAAGCAGATCTAAGACCCAGGGGTTAGTAGCACGTTGCAGCTGATATCGAAGCCGTTCGCCTTGATAATACTACGTGTCGAGACGCCCTAGCTGACAGATATAGACACGCAAGTGTCTTCCTCCTGTACAGTATATGTGCTGACACACGTGCGAGCTCGCGAGGGAGCTGTGTCAGTCGCCTTGATAGCGTATAATGTTGGTGTGGCGTATTCGTAGCCCGTTGCCTTACAGCTTGAGGTCAGAGAAGCAAAGTCAGCAGCACCAGCCTCGTCGAACCCAAAGAGAGAAGACAGCTAGACCTTCTAGACTTTAAGCTCGCATTCCGAGCAGATTTGCGCAGATGTCTAGTTTAAGCTACTGCCTTCTTTTTGCTATTTTGCGACAACGGACTCGCAGTATTCGCCCGGTTTGCTATCGCAATCTGAATCAGCAGGTAAGGCCGTCACAGATTTCTTTAGGTTTGCTTACGACTTGGGATACCCTATTTGTATAGCGTAGAGGTATCGGTCGGCAAGGAATGTTGCTACAACAATGTCAACGACAATGGCTACCACATAGAGTATCATCGACAAACCTGGATAAGCCACGCTCGCACCAGGAACCATCACGTGCGTCTCAGAATTGCATGCCTTCTCGATTTCTTTCTTCGTATTCTCGAGATCCGCGGCGCAGTTCGTTTCGCAGATTTGCTCCAATAGTTTGTTGTCTTCCAGCAGACCGAAACTTGCTGCACTGCGAATTAACATGTTCACAGCCGTCTCATTCACAAATGAATTCATCTTTAAACGGTATACCTAGTTCCCGCATATGTCGAAAGCCATCGGGGACATAAAGAGGCCGTCTTGTTCACAGCAGCAAGACAGGCAGCACTAAGGCCGAGGAACTCAGTGGGGAACAGAGCATTTGGGATCTGCTGTGCAAGGGATGGTAATCCTATACACAGACGGAGTAATGCGATAGAGAATCTGGACTTCATCACTACTAAAGAGTGCTACGGCGGAATAGAGGAATTCGGTTGGCCGCTTTGTATACGAACCATCTCTCCCAGCTATACCCGGCTTTGTGAGTAACCTTGTTCGCGGAGCCTCTCCAAGATGTCTCGGTAGATCGTAACGCTTGGGCGGCAGGGGCTGAACTTTGTAGGAAACTATAATGCGGCATGCTGTAAACGGCCGTTCCTATATGTAGCACTTGAGGTGCGGTGAGAGTGTAAGTATCCTAGCACCGAGGAAGTGCCAAGAGGCCGTCTGAGAGAATACTTCAAATAGCTATATTGCGGCACAGCACGGCGAAATGTTCGACACATCGTGCTTATGGCGACACACTACACCGGTACCATTATTGATGATTGACAGTGCGGCACAGCACTGTGAAAAACTTTTAACATTTCAGCTGGCTAAATTCAGCAGCTGTAAAGATCACACCGTATACTCTCCCCTGAATATATGTCTGGAAGACGAACAGAGCTATGTTCAGGCGGGCAAATAAAGGATGTTCTTGGGAGCTACGTCTTCAAAGTAATCAGTGCTGGTGTCGACGTTTCTTCTTCGCAATTGATTGGTGTAATCAGTCACGGTAAAATTGTTAATATTCCAAAAACAATTTTAGCTTTAATTATAAATAGTTGGAAAAGTGTATAGAAATGTAATTTTAATAATGTATAAAAATTATTATTCTTAAAAAAAAGTCAATTCTAGTAATTTACTAGGTTACTATGAATCCATCATGTGATGTGTACATAAATTTCTGTTTCCGCTCTTAAACGCCTTCGCTATGCCTTAATAGGAAATAAGAACAAAAACAAAACATAAAGTCTGCCGCCTTTGCTCAATGAGCACGAACTTTCTTGCCTGAGGCGGGCGTGCCAACCTCTGCCTTGCGTTTTCCGAGGACAGAGTCCGGCGTATTCGGCATTGCAATACCTGCTCCTCTGCTGTACTCCTCGTAGCATGTCGCGTGATAGATCTTTCCACCTACTTGCAAAGCATCCATCCACACGAAATCGTTGGCCTCCACTAGCCACTGCGGATCGAACTTTTCTTGGCAGATTGGGCACGGAGCCTGGCCCATTACGGTATCTTGAGGAACAGGGACATATCGATCCTTAGCTTGCTTTTTCAAGACAGTGCCGGACCCCGGGGCACCACTGTTGGTCTGATCAGGCGACGTCTCATCCATTTCACGGTAATCTACCCATTCCTTCTCACTGATATACCAGCTCCGATGAATGCCACGTTTGGCAGCATCGGGGTCTTTGACTTTGAAGTGCCAATCCATATGGCGAGCCTTTTTCTCCTTGCCTTGAGGGGTAGCTTCGAATCGCCGGCCACATGTAGAGCACAGATTCGGATATGCTTCGTACAATCTTGAGATGAGATGAAATCGCGGCTGTTTCAACGAAGCGGTGGTTAGCTCGATTTCGCCGAGGACGTATGTAGGGGCGGAAGACTGTCGTGTCATAGGTTCAGACGCTGAAGGCGTTGGACCAGCTGGAGTTCCTGGAAGCGGGAGTCCCTTGAGAGCATTTAAAGTATATGACAGCCATTCAGGACTTCCCTGAACAGGTGCGGCAGGTGATGGTTGAGGCGGGATTGGCGGGTTGGTGTTTTGAGGGGGGAATAAAGGGAAAGGAGTTGCAGGCGGGAATGAAGGGAAGTGGTTTTGAGGCGGCTGTATTGCAGGAGCCTGCTGCTTGGCTGTAGGGTTGCTGTACAGAGAAAGAAGCTCTGCAAGATTATTTGTATGCGCTGGTATTGGCTGCGCGGGCGGTTGTGGAGCTGGAGCTGAGATCGCGGGGATTTGTACTGGCGTTGAAGACATTGCTCGAAGCCAGTCTCCTAAATTTAGAGTTGGGATAGGGTTGGAGGGGGCGGGGAGGGCGGTAGAGGGCGGCCCCAAGCTCCTGACTTGCATGCGAACAGCTTCAAGGTCTTGAGCTGGTAGAGTCTGTGTATCCAGCACCTTCTTTAGCTGCAATAGAGCATTTAATCTAGTATGAAGAGCAGTGTCAGAAGGGCGATAAGCGAAAGCTTGCTGCGAATTTGAGATCAATTTGCCGACTTCTGCTTTCAAGTCTTCCAAGTCATTCGGGGACTTGGGCAACGAAGATGATTGAGGAGCGGCATATCGGGTTCCATTCTGGGGTGGAGTTGGAGTATTTCGCCAAATCGCGTTCGCGGCAGGTCTGGGGGGCAAGGCGTGTATTGGTCGAACGACTGGAGTTGCTTGAACTGCTGATCGGAATTTGTTGAGCGCATTCTCAATGTCACCAGTCACTTCGGGAGAGAACACCGGATGCGGATCCATAGAATCGGGCACAGGCTGTTTCCACGTCCGCAGCAAGCCTTCCATAGCCTTACGTGTGGCTTCGTCGATCACTAGGTATGCGTCCATGAAGGTACGATAGAGGTTGCGGCCGAGGTAGACAGTGTACGGTGTTCCGACATTCTTGACGATAGAATCAAGCACGTATAGGGCTGGAAGTTTCCATTCGGGGCGCGTCGTTCTGATGTGATTCTCCAGCTCCCGTGATATTGCCTGCGCATATTCTGTGTTCTCTTTCGCGATAACGGTTAGATTGCTAATCTCAGGCCTGCTATTGAGCTTTAAGTCCTGCAAAGCGTCCCTGAAGTCGGCAGCAACCTCATCTGAAGACGAAGACATGATGGGTAGTGACCTCTGTATGATTAGCTAAACAAAGCGTCCGAGCACAAGACCAAGTGAGAGACGCTTTGCTGACTCAGCAAGATCGGCAGTTCATTGTTCCGACAGCGTCCGTGCTCTTTGAATGAACCATGGATCTTGCTGCTGCCCTTCTTTCTCATTCACATATACCACTTCGACAATCTTCGAACACGCTATCTTATCATTTGTTGCACGCTAAACACTCGAAATTGTAAACCCTGACTTCTTGCAAACAAGAAACTGTCAGTAGCCATGGATGACGTCCAGTTCGTCCGATCGCATTCCAACTCTCCTCTTCCAGAAGCTGGAAATGACCCTGACGACCCTCTACGCCCCGAGATCGACGAAGAGAATTCTACTCCAAACCCTCCTGTTGCGGCTCCCGATCAAGATATGGAGGTTACGGAGGAAAAGGCCGAGATGCCCGACCCAGACGATGTTCAAGAAGCTGGTCTCTCCGACAATGAGTCGGTTCTTTCCGAGCTCGACGATGAACAATTCGACACCTTTGATGCCAGCAATATTGCGATTGAGGAGCGTCCTGCGCAGGTGATAGATGATACAAACGTCAATCTAATTGGAGTACACAAAAGGAAAAGGGCTGAAGGCGAGGGTGATCAACCGAAAAAGAAGAAGAAGAAGACGGAGAAGACACGCAGGAAGAAGAACAAGGACGCAGATACCGAGGAGGGTGATGAGGGCACTGCGGCTTCGAGTCGAAGCAAGCGTTCGAAGAAAACCAGGGAGGGGAGAGCCAAGGCCAGTCCAGAGGCAGAACCTGAGGAGAATTTAACGCCGGAAGAGCGTATGTATTAAGGAACTGGAATAATTTACATCAACTGACAATGCCAGGTCGAAAACGCGCCCTTGACCAACAAATCAACGCTATTGTGAAGCCAGGTGCTTCCCGTCGACGTAAGAAGGGTGATATCGATCTGGAGGGGATGGCAGATGCCGAGATCGAGGATATGCGCAAGCGCATGGCCTCCGCCGCGGAACGCGACAACGAAGGTCGAAAGGTCGGCGAGCCAGCCCGCCACAAGCTCAGACTACTTCCCGAAGTGGTTGCTCTCCTCAATAAGAATACGCTCAAAGAGTCTATCGTCGATCCCGATACCAACCTGCTGGAAGCTGTGCGCTTCTTTCTCGAACCTCTTAGCGATGGGAGCCTCCCTGCGTATGACATCCAAAAGGAGCTTTTTGCTGCATTGGCGAAACTCCCAATCAACAAAGAGAGTTTAGTTGCGTCCGGCATTGGCAAGGTTATCATTTTCTACTGCAAAAGCCCGCGACCAGAGTTGAACATCAAACGGCAAGCTGAGCGCTTGTTTACCGAGTGGAAGCGCCCCATTCTGAAAAGAACCGATGACTATCGCAAGAAAGAGTTTGCGCAGGCAGATTATGACCCAACGTAAGTCTTGTTTCTTACCATGTATTTTGTGGATAACTAACGCGAAAACTAGTAATCTTCCCACTCGAAATACAACCCAGAGCAGTCAGGCAGCGGCCGCAGCAGCCGCGAGAGCCAAGGCTCTCGCACCTGAACGGAACTTTGTGCGCGCGCGAATGGAACCTTCTAGGGAGACCTACACTATTGTTCCCAAGAGCAATGTTACATTCAACGGAGAAAGGCAGCGAGGATCTGGCGGCGGTGAAGATATTTTGAGGAAGATTAAGGGTAGGGGTGGACGCACTGGTCGATAGATTGGTAAGCTTTGACGGAGTGGCCGTTCTGGGTTGAGTTTTCAATCGGTATCTCCATCACCATCCCCTTGAGGCAGGATGAGCCTTGATCTACTCCCATTGGGAGCTGTTTTCATTGAGCGTGTATAACAGTGGGGTATCAAACGTTTCTAGCAATCAGTCTCATCTCTCTTTCACTTGAACAGTTGAGGAATTTTCATACCCACAAAATGACGAGGGCATTATCGATACATGCATAATTAACAGCTCAGCAGCTGTGATGACCTATCCCAACACCTGCTCCCTGCGCCTCGCCGTCATCGAAGTGAAGAATTATTATGTATGCATTTAGTTTGCAAGCCACACCGTCCGGTCAACAAACCGTTGGATCGTCAGCCCCTTATCCGCTTCAGCTGCTAGGCAAACAAGGCAGTAGGTTAGCTACTGCAATACAGCGACAACGTCTCAATGCTTACGGTCATTGTAAAATCAGCCTATCGTCTCTTTGCAGAGCGTTTCGTTGTCGGTGTACGCACTCACCCGGATTGAATCGAGGTTCTAAGCTTGTGTAGACAATTACCTGTGGCTCGATAGAGCCGACCTTTCGCAAGACTTGTACTTGAAATAAAATGACCAACCTCACTACTTACCTAGTTACTTGTGACGTTCCACGCCCCAAGAGGATACATGTATAAATAACCACCAAAACTCAATAGGTAAGTGGAGACCATTATGTGTTAGGTAAAGCTCGCTTACGTTCAACTGTCACTGTCTCGTGAGGGCAGACTCGTATATATACGAGGTAACGGCCATGGAGTGGTGGAATGTTCGGCCCGCAGCAGGTATGTGGGGGAAAGCTTGAATTTATCTTAGAAACATGGCTTGAAGATGAACGTGGGGTGACGCAGCATGCACAAGACAATGAGGGTTGCATTGTGCATATGGATGGAATTCAACGCGCAATCGAAAAGAATTGATAGGTGCACAGTTTGGGGCATCACATGGCAAGAACATGTCATCTGCCGCAATGCTACAAAGCGGGTCAGTAGGAGACAGGGTGTCACTGTTCCGTTTTAATGCACATCTGGCTGGGTATGCAGTGAAAGCCGTACTTCAACACGTGAGCAATTTTTTCCTCGTCTTATCATTGATGTGTTGAAACTTTTAGGTTCCTAAGTAGTATATTACAGGGCATAGAATAACGACTTTCGAAATACTAAGAGCATTTGAATAGCTCTTGACAGATGGTATCTAGAATGAGATAACATATCAAGCAACATTAATCATTCTCTCACAATGCAATTCTTACCATTTTGCAAGACATGGGATGGAAGACCCTTAAGCGGATGGTATAACAAATGGATAGATATCTGCGAAGTAAGTATGTAAAAAATATAATATAAGTCAATAACGCTCTACCACATCATATCCAGAAATCCTTGCTACTGGGTGTTAGGTTCACGATAAGTGGTCCTGGTAGCGGTGCGGGCAGGGCTTAGCGAGCTAGGAATCCTTTTTAGATTGACGGGAGAATATTACCGATCGGAAGGATGTGTGCAAGGAAAGTCATCCTATATCTTATTGGCATGTGGTTTTCCTACATGTCCAGGAACCTTGCATAGCGGCATTTTGCTCATTATGGAAAGAGGTGGGCACAGCCAGTAAACGCTATTTTTGGAACTTTGGGCGGGGCGAAGCTCGTACATGTACATTTGAACGTATGCACAGATATCAATCCATACGAGAAAGCTCAAAGATACAACGAAGATGACGCGTAATTAGTCGTTGTCGAACGTTAACAATATCATACATATGCGACAGCCTTTGGTGGGACTGTTACCACTGTCCCCTTTAGTTGTTTATGCCTGGAAGGTGTACCCACCCGCGTGAAATAGACATTAGCCGTCTACAAGAGTCGTTGCTTTCGTATCCGGCCTCCGAAGAGGATCCGTGAACCCCGTCCGAAGCCTCCCTAAACCAAAGGCTCGCCGGCGATCTTAATCATACAACTTCTTACCCAATTGCTTTTGAAGTATGGCCCCAGATCAAGGTTCTGCCCTTCACCGGACCAGTTCTATTCTGCCCGTTTTCTCCTTTTTATATTCCTCTGAAAGCCACTCACGTGCCTTGCGAATGCATGGCCAAGTTAGAATACAGTATTGGAAATCGATCACCCAACCTCGTTATTCCCCGCTACCGTCCATTTGCCGCGCAACAGTTACTCATTTTTCAACACCCGCAAGAGTCGCGTACAAACTATAGGTATTGTCAATCCGGGTCTCTTCGTAGGAGCAGTAAGAAGATATTCTATCATGACCAGAGACCCTATTATCAGCGAATCCTGACGTTCAGCTGCCATCCAATTCTGGGATCCGAAGACTCGGAGCTCTCGTAATGACAGGTTTCTGACTCAAACTCATTAATCGATCGAAGTGTGGCCGAATGTCATAGTCTTTGAACTGCTCTCCACTGCCAATCCTCACGCTACGAAGCATGCACTTCCCGTCCTTGATCCAGAATATCTGTAACACATTCTCCAATGGCATTGCAAGTGCAATTGCTCCGGGCTTGAATACATTGGTGGAAATTTTGCTGGCAGACTTTTTTAGTTTGCGTGGTGACAAGCTGCCCTTAGCAGTGTACTCGAATTGTATAATTTCGGTCATGGCGTTGACAACAACAAATGCGGCACCGGAAGGAGATTGTGCGGCATGCACAACTTTCGTGGAATAGGTTTCATTCTGGAGGGGTTCGTAGCCCGGGAATGGGACAAGGACCGGATATTCCTTCCCCAGGAAAGCGGTTACAAGCGCAGATCTTCTTTCAGAATCATAGAAAACGCCTGTGAGATCGCCATCGTTAAGTGTCCAAGGTGGCATTTTGAAAGAGCGCGAATGCTCTGAGATGGTTCCAACGGGTTCGTGTGTACAATCCCACACGTCTACATATATGCAGTGATCTCCAAGTTGTGTCGCCACTGCGAGCCGTTTGCTATCGGTAGAGAAATGGATCTTTCGCGAAACGATTGCTGTTTGTCGTTTTTGCTCTTCCGCCTGCTCCTTCGAGCTCAAACTTTTGGAATGACCACCCAGCCAACTCGACTCAATTTTTTCGTGGCCATCGTTATTGATAGTTTTAAGGTCGTCGTCACTTATGCTGCGTCCAACCGGGATCACCCTTCTGTGCGATATACCTCCTCTTAGCTCATAAACGTGTATTTGATGATGAAACGCGATTGGCTTAATACCATCTTCCAGGCTAAAAAGCTGAATTTGATCATTCAAAGATAATGCAACAAATTTGTCGTTCCTCGAAACAGAAATGCAGGTATCGGTCAGTCTGCGCGATATGTCGAGGTCAATCTCAGATTCTGAGGTCAAGTTCATTCCGCTGAAGATGACCAGCCTTCTTGTCAAAAGACCGCTTGAAACAATGATGGCACACTTGTGGTTGCCTGCGGCTGCAGCTTCGATTCCGGCTACTTCATACCTGCAACCCTGAATGGCCGAAGTGTCATTGCTAGGTATATCGAAACGAAGTAGATGGTCGGCGCCGTTGCCTCCCCACAGCAACAATGAGTGTCCCGTAGATGAGAAGACGAAGGTTGGCTCCTTTGGCAATGGATAAGGTTCGGTAACTTTCAGGGTAGGCCTTCTTCGTATCGAATTGGCGATCCTCACTGTCCGGCTTGCTGATTTCAATCTTGTAAAACTGGGTACACTTCTCATAGAGTCAGTAGAAGGAGTATAAAGTCTATCACTTGATATTTCAGAAGGTGCGGAGACGGAGGTGTCTTCGGGGACACCCTCAGTGAATGATGGAGTCTGGACCGGGATTGGTAGATCCATCGAAATCCGAGAGCTTACAGACATTGGAATTGGTATGTTTAATGACTCATTCAAAGGGCTCACGGGATATTCGGATATCGATGACGTTTGTGATCTAGAGTGCGCGGACGGTGGCCCCATCGTCAATGGACTAATTGGAGATTCTGTATACCGCGGAGGATGGTTCTGCAGTTGGGGCGGATTGTTCGAATCGCTGAACCTTGAAGCATGCGAAGACATGGTGCCATTCATTGTGGAGTTTGCCGGAAGGCTCACACCAACACTTCCTGTATCGGAAGTTGAACGTGATGCAGCAGACGCCGATGCTGTGTCGTAAGAACCAGTGCTTGAATCTCCAATGCTGAATTGATTCAGGCTGAGGGGGTCCATAGTGAGACTGTCGAGCGCGGCGGACAGTTGCTGAAGAGGTTCGAGAAGGCGCGCGAACTTGATTTTTTCTCCTGATTGACAGCTTGGACATTGCACACCCTCTTTCCATGAAACCATTGGAGAATTATCGTGTACAGCTTCGTACGCCCACTTATCACACCAACGTAGCTTGTATTCCAGCCACTTCTTGGGTAATACATGTAGTTTGGGGCAGTCAACGACGTACACAGGAAGATGTGGCCCTTCTAACTCTTTCGAAAGTGTCTCCCCTCTCGCTGCTGTCATTTTTATGACCCATTCTTTCACCAACTCTTGCAGATCATCGGATGTAACTCTGGTCTTACGAAGGCTAGCCTGCTCATGACCAAAGTTCCGATTCAACAGCCACCCGCTAAAATTCTTCCATGATGATTCAAAGTATGGACTCATCTCCGAAATAAGCTTGCTGTAGCTATGGTTTCGAGAAGGTATTGGTCGCGACGACGAAATTCTTTGCTAACGCGAATATCAGTCAACGCAACTACAGACGTGCATGCGATATGGACAATAAATCTGTCTTCAATATTTAGGCCAGTATCAAACTGGTACTTGCAACTTCTCGATGGCGTTTGCGTACCATATGAAAGCAAGAAAATGAAAAGCGTACTCACAGCCAGCGAATCTTGGCGTGACAGGAAACTATCTATATCATCGTCCCAGTCCAAAAGTGTAATGGCGAGAGAATCAAGCAGAGCAGGCGTGGGCATCATTGGGCCGGCCACATGGAAAATAGATATAATCAGGCTTGTTCTTGAATGCCAAAGTTGTTCCAGGGTTTCATCTGTGTCAGCATCGATCTCACTAGAGGCGAGCACACCGGCTTGCCGACGAAGGTCGACAAAACGCTGGATTACTGCACACTCGACCGCCCATAAACAGTCGAAAAGCACCCAGAAAGCATCTATCCAATCTTCTTCCATGGTCCCATGGATTAGAGGAGTAACAAACGTCTCATGCCGCATGTCGAGCGGATACTAATGTAGTCAGTACAAACCGTCGACAAGTGTTGCAAGGGAATCTCACAAGACCTGCTGTATAAGTAGGAAGATTAGCATTGGTCCATTCGCGACGATACGGATTTTCACGAGATGGTTCAGTTAGAGAGTTCAAAATTTCTGCAAAGATGTCTGAGACAACGAAGCGCTCAACGCCAAACAGCCGATCGTCCCTCCAAGCGGAGTTGATGGTATTTTGCAGCCGTCTTTTGTCTTGCGGTTTTATGCCTTCCTTTCGTAGAAGCATTAGTCGCAACCCGGAAAGAATGGTCTGCGTGAGGATGTGTCGAGGGCGCGTGAATTCCCTCGTCATAAGCGTGGTGTGGCTGGAAAAGGACCGTGTCTTGACGTTCACAAGGTAAAGGATAGTGGAGAACAAAAGGTCATGAGGTAGAAGGTATGAGTGGACAAAGGGGGGGCATTCTGTCACACCGGTTGCGATTCCGGTCAAATAGCATCTTTGGAGATCGAAGACGGTTTTGAGCCAGATGATGGTTTGAATGGTAGCCTCAACATGAGTCGAGTCGTCATCTTGAAGGGCCGAGTCGACCGACTGCTGGCCGATGATCTCGCGTACAATGTTGGCAATGTCGGTTCTGCCTTCAAGATGCTGCCAGACTTCCGCAAGGCTCCTGTGTTGAAACGACATGGACGCGGGGCAGGCAGTCCAGACGCGCAGCGATCAGAAGAGCGGGATACGAGGGCGAAAGCTGTTGCGAGCGGCGTGGCTTTCGTGGAGCAAATGAACAAAGTGGCTTTGGGGAGGATGCATTGCGGAGAAGGAGATATGTCGTCGAAGGCTACGGTAGCGATCGGCTTTTGGTTGCCCGTGAGGGTGCAACGAGACTGGATGGCGACTGCGGACAACGCCTGTCTTGGCTGCCACACCACACCCCATGTGTGCGCGCTGCAGACTGTGTTGGGTTGTGGAAATTCAGCTCTGATTAGGGAGGAACGGCACATAATGGTATTAAAAAGGTGCCATGAACCAGCGTGCTCATGCCCTTGCCCAAATGATCGACATCCGTTCCCCGCCAATACGCTCGCTTGCCACATGTGACATGACCCGCCCAATCGAGGACGTGCACCATATACATCCACGGGCCGTGGCTGCTGAATTGCATTGTACGGGTTACATTACATTACCGGTCCTGGTCCAAACATCCATGTACCTACTGTAGGCAACTGCCTACGTTATCAATCGATGTTTGCTAACTTGAACCTTCACCGGTCGCCGGTCACATGACGGGATGACTTGGACAGCTGCCAGGCACGTTCAAAAAGGGACGTTCAAATGATGTTGACTAACTATTACTACTTGCACTATGTAGCATCACTCATCCGGAAGGTCCCTTGAGCGCATACCTTTGTGTGGTAGGAGCCACACCCGGAACCACTGTATTGTTGTCTAGTGTCCAACACCTCCCTGGTGAATGCACAGCACACCGGGAGATACCTACATATGAAATAGCCTTATACACCGCCCGACGGAAACGGCACGCAGGAGAAACCAACCTTTGATCTTGTTGCTAGTCACTACAGCCGCCTCCACGTTTGCCCGTTTCATGTTGAGGGTAAATAGTCTTGAGGGCCTACTGCGTTTCTTCTCTCTGTCTCCCAGCGAAAGAAAGACCTTCGGGGTGCCACATGGTATAAACTCCAGGGCAAGTAGGTGCGAGCTGCAAGCAGAACACACCGAGTCAAGAGTGACCCATTACCGAATGTCAGGCAAGAGTCCGTGCGCAGGGCTGCTTGTTTCGCTACTAATGGGTGCTAGTCAACCTTAAAACTGTGTTTCGTACGTACAGTAACGTACACACGGAGCCAATGGCATGGAAACAACACGCCGGACCGGCGACCTAACCGCTAGCGAGGCCGTTTTCCGATATCATTTGAGCCATCCCCATGAGAACGCTATAAGCGCTTTTGCATTTTCGGGCTCCCACACAGGCGCTTTCGGATTTGGGAATTCGAGATGACCTCGGCGACGGCCGGGCACCACAACTCGGGGAGGCGGCCGATGTATTTGCATGGACGCATTGCGTCGCCACTTCAACGGATTCCAACCATCGGATTTGACGTGGTAAGCAGCCACCAGAGTGAAAAAAGCCAGTATCTGGAGGTAAAGGTTAACACGCTCGGTTTGGCAAACCACCCATTACCATGTACAAGTGAACTTACCCCCACATAAGAGGCTACAAAATCAGCCATGGAAAATGGATTCACAAATGCTCGCCAGTTGTTGAAGATGATAAGTAACAGGCAGAACAGAAACCCATAATAAGCTCGAAAAAGTTGTCCATGTGTGCGGTAGGGGTATTGCTTGTCGTCGCGATTGAATGCGTTTCGATTTTCGAGAGTATGATCGTTCGCAGCGTGCTTAATGGCGTGATAGAACTGAATATAGGATAGGCAGATGACCGTGTAACATATAAGTTCCGACACTACTGCATTGTTCGTGATTCTTCCCAGGACTATCGATGGGAACGGTTTGATGGCCAAAAACGAAACCAATCCACAGCACCAGCTGACAAACACTGTTCCCAAAGGCACACCTCTTTCTGTTGTTCTCTCTAGTCTTCTTCTGCTGTTTTGGAACCACAGCGGCCATGCTTCCGGAATACTTGCAAGCGCGTGCAATAAGCGGCTCGAATTATAGAGCGCGTTAATCCCCGAGGTCGTTGCTGAAAAAATAAAGAACCCGTTGAAAATAGATGGCCAGTAGCGAAGATGATTACGCACCGCTGCGAGTACAAAAACACTGTTCTGCCCGGCACGAACACTATTGATCTGGATGTTGACCAAGTTCACGTCGTCGTCTGGGAAGCGTCAATACATGTCATTGACCGTCACCCCCCCCCCCCCCCCCAGGGTACTTACAGGGCACATTGAGCCCGCCAACAAATGTTCCTAGGATGTAGAGAATGGTGATGCGCATGGTGAGTTTCTTGGTAGCCAATTTGATAGTTTCATGTTTTTCCAGATCTTTGTTCTCGGGGGCGGTGATGGCAATGGTTTCAAAACCTGTGTGTGGGTATCAGCGTGCTTCTTTGAATTGTTCCCAGCTATGCTGCTGATCCAGTACCCCACGCGGCCTACTGACGAATGCGGTATCAGGGTTCTTACGTACCGACAAAAGAGAACAAGGTAGCAGCAGTTGCCGTCCAAAGAGACAGAAAATGGCCTACGTCTCCCCGAAGTACGATTCCAGTGTCACTATCGTGAGAAGGATGTACAATCATACCGTCGGAAGCAAAACCCCACGGTTTGTTCCACGTCCAGAAATGATTGTCATGGTGGACTCTCTGCACCGCAGAGAGGATAACGTTGAAAACGATCAAGAGGGATATGAAGATGATCTTAATCACCCCGAAAACGTATTCGATCTGGCCATAGAGGCGTACTGGAAGCATATTGATCAAACCGATGAGGATGAGGAACAGGAACACCCAAACTGCAGGACTGTACCCTGCAGTGCTCCAAGCAAGGTGGTGATCTGGATATCCTACGGATTTCAGATAGTCGGGTTCGAAATGGAATTTCCACAGTTGCGCCACAGCCAAAATCTCGGCAGCAAGAATCACGACCCAGGCGAACCATGTAATCTATCGAATCAAGTCAGCCGGGCCAGCAGCTGGAACGAGTGATGGCTACCCAGCCAGTTGCATATCCCACTGCTTCATCCAGAAACCGACCTGGGAACTCGAAGAGTGGACCTTGGACAGGAAACAAGGCCGTCATCTCTCCCAAGCAGGCCACGACTGCCCACATGACGGAGCATGCGAGGACCATGGCAACAATGGCAAGACCCGGACCAGCAATGTAGATGGCCTTTCCGCTGTTTAAAAACAAACCAAAGCCAATACAGGCCGAGAAGGCCATCATGTTTACATGGCGCTCCTTGAGGTCGGCGCTGTAGGGGTCAGCACGATGGTGGACTGGGAGTAGTACCAAGGCATGAGGTCGGGCGAGGGGTGCGGAACCAACCTACCTCAAAACAGTGCGTCTTGACGACATGGTGATCATAACTCGGATCAACAACGGTGGCTCACTCGGTACTAACGAGACTCAAGGTTGGAATTCAGCATGCCACTGGCACTAGCACTAGAGGTGGTGGAGGTGGTGAAGTCAAAGTGGAGACGAGGGCAACATTTGCGGACAGGTGAAGCGAAGGGGCCATAAGAGACATCCGGAGGCGTAGGGGCCATACCCAGGTCGGCGAACAGGCGCTCGTATTCAATTAACGTTGGCGAATGGATGGGGAAGTTCAGCTGTAGAGTCATGTACCGATGCAGAGTAGCCGTCGCGGGAAGGTCACACAATGGCTGCAAGGGTTCCTTTGCTATCTTTGTCCCTACCTACACCTCTGCAAGCATGCGGGCATACACACATACATGTACAGTACCCGTATCGTCGGCCGACATGTTTTTGGGGCCAAAGGTAGGCAGGCCCATGGCGTTCTGGCCGCCGAGCAACAAGGTCGTGAGAGGTGCGAGACCAAAGCAGGGGGCGGATACGGAACACGAAGACCCTCCCTGCCCCGATCTACATACTACTTATACTTAGTACAGTGCTTACTTACCTACAAACGTACTTACAGTACATAGATACATGTGCAGTGCCTGGTTTAGTGGCGGGGACGCCGCCTGTCAACCCACAGAGGCACAGTAGTCCATCAACTACCGTAGGTACATAGGTCGGTCGGTACTGTAGCCAACTATACCGTACCGTACCGTATCGTATCGTACATGTATGTAATGTTCGCCGTAGCTGGCCCGTGCGTTGCATCAATGCATCATGGATGGATGCACTGCACCTCGAAACCGTTGACGCTCAACACCTTCCTCACCGAATCAACCGGACCATGGTAAACCGAAGCCCCACTGCACCGTAAATCATTTTTCATCTCGCCATGCTCTCCATTCCCACCATCCCTCCTCGAGCCGTGAGTATTCCATGCACCAACTGCCTGCCCCTCGTGACAAGTGAACAAACAAACAAACAAACAAACAAACCAAAAAACCAAAACACCACCAACTCGCTCGGGCGTCTCCAACTTGGACTTCCCGGATAGCGAGATGCACAATCGACATGGGCTGATCAAGCGTTCCAGGACTCCTCTCTCTGGCCCTCTCTTCGTACAGCTCGCCCAATCACTTATGACGACGCCCCCTCCTCCCCCGCAGTTCCCCATCAACAACGAATCCCACATGGGCAGCACGACCACCATCACCACCACTTCAACTCCTCGCGTGGCCTACTTGCACAACTTGCCTCCGAGGAAAACAAAATCTTTCAGCGAAAGCAGAATATCCAGCGCTATGGTGCAACCTGGATCCGGCCACCGGGTGTGCTGAAAACCTTCCAAGCGAGCGAAGACGAAAAAGTGGAGCGGGAGGAGCAGGAAGCACTAGCGAGGAGGGAACAAGTCATGATGGACCTGGCAGCCGCACAGCAGGAGACTGCCAACGCAGAAGCTAGGGAAGATGCAGAGGACATGGAGGATGCCAATGAGGAGAGAGATCTGGATGACGAAGTGCCTGAAGCCGAGGCGGATGAGAGTGATGTGAGTCCCAGCGAGGATGAATCTGCTAGCGAAGCGGAAGAGGGAGACACTACACGTCACACGGCCGACGTCACGTTCAACGAAGATTCATTCATCGAAGGAAGCATGCTTGAAGGTCACGTATCGCAAATGCTCGCCATGGAAGAGGCTTCCATGTCCGGCACCCTTCAAGAAGAACGCGATTTGGATGAGGACATACCAGAAGCCGGAAGTTACGAGCACACCGATTCTTCACTTGTCGACTCCTCCTCGGAAGATGAAGGCCCGTCGTCCGCTTTCCGAGCACCTCCCCCCCCCCAAAATAGGAGTCGACCAAATCGACGAAGCTCAGGAACTACCGGTATTCCAAGAAATGCACAAACGCCGCCAAATCATTCTAGAAACAGTAGGCTGAGCGTTGAATTTGAGGGGAGTAGTTCCATCCTAGACGGGAGTTCATTTTTAAGAAGCTCCCCTGCCGCAGCACGTGGGGCTTTGAGGGGTAGACTCTTCAATGCCAGGGGAGGGCGTTGATCTTCGTGTTGTAATTCATTGATTCAGCAGTTATATACCCTTCCAGAGTAAAGCCAGCATCGAGCATGTCGATACCTAGCCTGAGTTGTTAAAACACAGCATGTACTAAAAGATAATTTGCTCCAAAATGTGCTATACGGAACTCGAGACGAAACCATTCCTGCCGGAAGATACTTGCCTTGCAGTCCATACTTGAATGTTATAAGGAAGCAATGGCCATGATTTGGTGTAAGCCTGATGAATGCTATCGAATCCATCATTCATCCTCACATGTAGCAGTCTCTCGATACCCTTTCCATCCACCTCGCCCTATCCCCAAAATTATTGGCCAACTCTCGCAAGGCACCGTCTACGACCTCCAACCACTTACCACTTACCAACCTTATAGCATCATTTCACCAAAAAAAATTTAGTCTCGTTTGATCACTCTACCATGAAACCTCTAACAAGACCGCTTGACCCCTTTCGGGCTTGTTAGACATGGCCCGTCGTAGTTGCATTCGACGGTAAGCGTCCGGTAGCAATGGGGCATGAATGGAGTATTCAGCGGGAGGAACCGGTTCGTAGGTCGCGGTTGTTTCAAGATGAGGTCGATCGTGTTGAATTCGACTTGGTCCTGAGGTCTAAAGGAGACGTTGTCCTCGCCCACTTTCTTGCTGGATTTGGCTCAAATAAGCAATCTTGAAATATAAGTGATTGACCCAAACGTAGCTTTCGCTTTACCGACATAGATCATGATCTGACGATTCGATGATTTGAAGTGACGCGTCCTCACAACTCCAGAGGTCGAATACAGGCAGGCGGTAGGTTGTTATTGGCTGATACAGAAGGAAGTCTTGCAAATCCAACAATTTTGCTTCCAATTGTACTCAAATTCGAGCTCGTGTCTCGCCTGCCTATGACTTCTTTCCGCTCGTTGGAGCTTACGTAGAATTGTATCTCTGTCGCCCAGGAGTGCGTGGATATCATCGAAGGAGTTGGAAACCTGAGAAGGCCCGCTGAAAATCGCAGAAGCCATAGTGAAGTGCCACCTGTTTCCAGACTATACAGAATATGGCGAGTTTGGGATGAAATCCTGGAAAACTCTGTTGATTGTACCACAGTAAAGGAATTGCGGTTACGAAGTGGAGAGTAATTAGATGCTCTATAGAAGTGCTGTCAATTGCGTGGGGTTCTGCGACCATGTAGTGTAGAGTCACAGTAGTATGATAGAAATGTGAAGATGCCTAAAGCTACACCGGTTCACGGAGGCAAACAACCTCACCACCCGCAGCCCTACGAATGAATTTCGCATTGCGATTGTCTGCAGATTTGCTCCAAAAGTTATGAGGTCGCGCCGAAAAAGCTTCAAAATGACACCATGGTGGAGATTGATAGAGAACCACGCCTTTGAAGCTACTATGACCATAGGCTTACGGATGATATATAAAGCCAACCCCATCTCACTCGATCGTATTCACGTAACAAGACCGACAGCAACATTTTGTAAAGGTGTACTTTCAATGGTTCTTTCTAGGAAATAATATACAAAGCTAGTGGGTTGAGAAGATTTGGCGTGCCCGTAAATGAACCGGGGTTTCGCCCTTTGGTGTATCCGGTATCGTCTTCTCAAGTTTCTAAAACTCGTCAGCACATATAGGTCGCAGCGAAGAGAGGAGACTTACCAACTTATCGAAGACGCACTTGTTCAGCCTTCGCTCTTCCGATCGACAGTTCCAGAGTTGCTGATTGTGGTTCTCTAAGCATTGCCAGTGAGTGCGGAACTCTGCCAAACAATGCTCGTTCAAGTCCTTGATCCTACGGTCCAAGTCAACAATACTGCCTCCAAAGATACAACAATGGTATAGTAATCCTTACACGCTAGCAGCACACCTGGTGACCTTGCGGCCTTCCTTCATGCAGTCCAGCTCGCCCTTGCCCTCGGCTTCGACTTTACACATCATGTAATCATCGTTGTAGGCTTTGCATCGCGCGCCAATGAAGAAAGAAGCACTGAGAAGGGGTGCAGAGCTGGCGCCGAGCTCCTTGACTTTGGGAATGTGGTCGGGAAGAGGGGTGGTGTCAATAAGGTTTTCCTGCGAGAATCTGGAGTCAATCAGCTTGAGCTCATTCTACAGAGCTTTTAAGAGCGCATACCTCGGCTGGCGAGTCGACATGTTGAATCTGGAGTGCCAATGGCGGATATTCTGCGCCTTGGAGCGTGTTGCTGGAAGCCGTTGTCGTTGGAAGCGTCGATAGACGGCGTGTGTGACTAAGCATTCCGGTTTAGCAGATGATTGGCCATAGCTTACTGCAGCTTAAACATCGAACAACCAACAAGCAGCGACTTCTTTGAAGCGGGCTTGCACATAACAACCCTTCCCGGATTGCTCCCCCAACACTCGCAATCCAAACTCGACTCTGCTGCACAGGCCTAGTATTGCCGGGCATTTGGACTGTTCCGCTCGCTTACCGTTCGCCTTAGATTTGGCAACTGTGCTCTGTGAACACCCTACAGACCATAACGCGTCGCGACCGCCCGTCGCGCATTCTCTTGCCGGCTCGACATGTCGCTGTTTGGAAATCAGCCGGAGAAGAAGACTGGGACTCTTTTTGGAAGTACATCTGCTCCACCCGGAGGGCTTTTTGGTCAATCACAACCGCAGGGAACCCAGCAACAAAATACCGGAAGCCTCTTTGGCGCATCGCAGCCCGCGAACACAGGTGGAGGACTCTTTGGCGGTGCGCAATCTACCAATGCTGGCAGCAGTCTCTTCGGTGGCACGCAGCAGCAGCAGCAGCCGCCCCAGCAAACAGCAGGTGGCTTGTTCGCGCAATCCCAGCAGCAGCCTCAGCAGCAGCAAAACACAGGCAGCCTGTTCGCTCAGACTCAGCCCCAACAGCAGCAGCCAATCTCGAACAACAGTCTGTTTGGGGGAAGGTTGCAACCAGCGCCAACTTTAACTGCGGCTCAAGCCCAACAGTTACAACAAGCACAACAAGGCCTTCCGCAGCTAAGGCAGAGTACCAAAGAACCTTGGGCGAGCGCTTCTTTCAGCGGCCAAAGTATGTTAGCCTAACAGTCGTATATGTAACACATACTGACAAATGATTAGGAGAAAAGTCTGTCCCAGAACAGATAAAAACCATTTATAACAAATGGGAACCCACCAGTTCAGAATGTGTGTTTCAATACTACTTCTATAATTCTGTCAACCCGGACGAAGCAGCCTTTTACGGACCTTCCCCTTTTGAAGACGAACGTAAATGGGAGGAAGCGCTTGCAAAGAAGCCGAGTCCTGGGTCTATTCCCGTGCTTGTCCGTGGTTTCGAAGAGATTGCAGCTCGTATTCAATACCAAAGTCTTGCGGTCACCGGTTTGCGAACTCGACTGCACGAGATCCATAACAGTCTTTCATTGATGAAAGACCAACACGAACTGAACGTGGCTCAGCGGATATCGGAGGCTAGAAGGAAACACATTGTTCATACCCAGCGGATCTTGACCCTTGCAACCAAGGTACAAATTCTTAGAAATCGCGGCTATGTTATGGACCAAGCAGAAGAGGAATTAAAGAAGAAGCTCGTGGAACTCGAGAAGAAAACGTTTGATCCTGTGCTTGGAGGCCGGCAAGAAGAAATATGGGCACGTATGTCTGGCGTACGGGAACGCGCGCATATCTTAGAGAAGGAGACGGAACGGCTAGGCAAAGCCCTTGATGGGCAGCAGGAACCAGAGGTTCTTTCAGAGGCCGATCTCCAGGCTCTGGACAAAGTGAGTGATCATCATACTTGCGGTAAGACATGTTTAAACTAACAAATTTCTAGATTCTCAAAGATTACGACAAGCAACTTACGCATCTCAAGAAGGAGATCGACGATTTAACAAAGGAACACAACGAGTGGGAGAAGGCAGAAAAGGAGCGAAAGCCACCTACAAGATCTTCTACCCTCAGAAGGTGAAAGTGACAGTAAGGAGATGTGTACGATAATACTCGAGAATATCAGAAACCCATGTTGGCACATCATCAAGTGGAGGGAAAAAATAATGAGGCAGTGTCCACCACACATCATACACAACTTGTAGCAAGACAAGCCTGAGAGCCTGAGGGTCTAGCATCAGTTTGGATTTAGCACATATCTGAATAGCCATGCATATAGACCCATGAGTTCGAAACGACAACGGCTCTATGGAGATGGACAAGACTTGGAATGATCGGAAAGTTCCGTCTCTGGATATCAAATTTCTCTATCCTGCTGGGAGCGTAAATTCAAAATCTCAAGGCCCTACGCCGTCCATGCATCCCATATTGTTACATAATATTACTTGTGCCATGCGCACCGCAGTATGTCGAAGCCCTAAGTAGGCTTCGTATGTCTATAGCCCCCAATCGACCCGGGCAAGCACGCGCCCAGTGTTATTTCTGTCCATGCATCTGTATCAGGCAAACGCGTTCGATGTCGGTACCAAGATAGTCGAATATGAGAGATTTTCTAAACGAGTTTGGGTATGTACTCGACAAGGAAAGGCGCTATTGTAATACGTTAGATTTTTCTTCTCCTTTCCATCAGATGCATCCGACTTGTCTATGTATTTGAAGGACGTAGGTGAAATACATACAAAAGTACAAAACAGCCGCTGCTGCTGCGACCAGTTTGATTGAGCTAGCTGTTTCGCGCTCAGCGGCTTCGAGCTCAGCTTTCGAGGGTTGCGGTGGAGCTGGAGGACGCATCTCGTTAGCTAGGATTTCTGAACTTGGGCGCATTGCTGCGAGCGTACCTCCGAACATGTTGTTATACGTGCGTTACTCGATAGATTTGGCTGGATTGGGATGGATGGGAGGGAGTGTTGTAACGGCGTAGTGCTTGTTCGTCAGAGAATGACGTTCTGTAAAACGTCCAAGAGGTCTTCTAGAGTTGAGAGAAGATGTCGGAGGCTTCATCGCCGACGTGGATGACTCAGCACTTATTACAAAACATTGATATCTAAGTACACGAATACTATCATGTCATTCCTCAACCTACGACCTACTGCAATTGACTGTTAAATCATGTATGTTAGCGTCAGTACCTTATATTAGTTATGTTGATGGTTACCTTTCCATGATACAGAGAGCTCTTTCTGACCTCAACTTATCAATAGTTGATCAGCCATTATGGGTTGTAAACCGTTAGTCCTCCTTTTCATTATATTCGATAAATGATGCTTTTAGGGACCTTGTTTCCATTGAAGGCCGAGTTACCCATACCACGATTAACATATATTTTCCCTATCTTTTTAGAACATTCACCAAGAGGACCGATCGGCTTGACTGTGGCATGTCATACACATCTATGCAAAGCGTCGTATTCTCAATCCTACATCTGTGACCGCATCTCACAGCTACAGTTAGACTTCTCTTTCTGCTCAATATGCGGTTATGAGTCCGAGCCGTGGCCGTGGGATGGCTGTTTCGGCCGGCAAGGAAATGTCTCAATCGCGTGTCTGACAGTGAATGTGGCGAATGTGATGGTTTGTCCGTCTAGTTGCTTATGTATCACCATGCTACGTTTGTAATATCGGCCGCGGACACGGATATAAAAGTTTGGACGCACTGAAATACGAGAGAGAGGTAGTGCGATTAATAAAGCTGGGATTAGCGTTCGTGGCATAGGTAACATTGAACCACACTGGCCTGTAGATCTGGTCGTAGTATCTCACAGAATGGTTTACAAAAACGCTTTACTGGTTTTCATTTGTGCGTACGAATACATGAGCCTTCAGCGCGGGTGCAGTCAGTTGAATCGGACCAGGGAAGTTTCAAACACCTTGCCAGTCTCAAGTCTTTTCAATGTACGCTACCCACGTGGTGACCTTACCAAAGAAAACCCTCTGCCCGCGATGCAATTAACCTAGGCCGTCCAGATCATTCAGCGTAGATCAAGAATTATCAAGCGAGCTTCAACCCCCTGATACCTGTTACTATGGCAATCCTGTGTGTTATGTACAAGATCAAGTCTTGACAAAAGATCTAGCAAAGTCAGACTTCACATCGAGACATGAAATGTGAAGAGGAGAGTCCATGGATTGGAGAAGATAGCTATAATGCATACATGCCGGCATTGGCCAACTAAAGGGCCACGAAGAGCTGAGAGACAACGGCCGTGAAGCACATATGTAACACGTAGAAACGTTTTTTTACTCAGCAATACTTGACAAAGCCTCTCTAAAATTTCTGTACACAGGCAGACTAATATGACAATGCCAGCCGAATGGCAACTCTTGATCAGTGAGCTTGCAGCCCTCTCTTGATTCAGAATATAGCACACAAACAGTACCAAGCGAGAAAAGGTTGACACAAGGAAAAAAAAGTGGTGTATTGGTAATGTTTGTATAGCCTAGCCGGATTCTCTTACTCATCGTTAATCTTCTCGTTGGGGCTGAGGTGCTTCTCAGACTTGCTCTGGACCATCATCCCAGGCTTAAAGGTGATGGGCTCAGTGCCTTGTTGCTGCAATGCGTGTTAGCACATTCGTTGCAAAACCAACCTGCCAGAATGTGTGGCAGTTGCTGACACATACCTTCATGTACTCTTCAGTAGCTTCCTGCCACTCCTTGGTCATGGTGCGTGGTCGAACGGGATTAGCAAACATGCGGGTGATGGAAAATACACCAACTGCGGCAGCGATCACACCGGCGGAGAGGAAGAAGACCTTGCGGCCCTCATCGGGAGGTGGGGGTCGTCGAGGTCCATGGGGACCAAATGCGATGTAGTAGGCTATCAAAGAATGGCAAGTCAGTTTCGAGTGAACCAAGATTGCTGAAGCTCTGGAAAACCACATTCTGGATTTCGGCCGAGATTGAGCCGAGACACGATCAGGTAGCTAGGAGATGTCGGGTACGTCATATAGGTATGCAGAGGTCCCAATGGCAAGATAGGATGTAGATATACGCACCGGCCTTCTTCTCCTGCAGGGTCATCTCTTTCCAGTCAACCTTCATACGATCCCTAAGCGACATCCACAAGTCTGCCTGCTCCTGAGGGGGCATGTCCTCCCATCGCTTTTCGAGGTTGGCGAGTGTCGGGTTGGAAATGGCATGAGCCTTGCGAATCTGCTGGTGAGAGCAGGCTGCGGGCGCGATACGGGGCGCGTAGACAGCTTGACGGGACGCGGTGGATGGGAGGACGGAAGCTGAGCTCCTCGTGGCCCGGGCGATTGAGGTCTGCAGCATGGCGAACGGGTGGAGTGGAGAGTGGAGAGTGGAGAGTGTCGCTAGATTACGAAAGGAAAGGGAGTTGGTTCCCGTCGAGGGAACGTTGGCTGCCAATGGGTGGGTGTTGATGGGGGAGGTGACGATGGAATTATCGCGAGGAAGGAGCAAGCTTGTAGTTTCTGATTTTCTTGGCATTTTGTCGAACCACCGTCCTATCCAATCTGAGGGCCTGTGATTGGCTGCGCAGCCCCCAAAGGAGCAGGACATGTCATCTGCGAAATTCCCACAATCAACACATAACTACCGGATCAATGGGAGCACAGCGCAACAGCTATTCCCAGGCACTACCAACTGCAACCCATCAAAAAGTTGTCAAGCGCGTGAATTCCACCCATTTTCTGGCATGTGGATTGGTCGCATTGATATTCACTGCTGTATCGTTTGCGCTCCGTACAACTGCGAGCACGCGTGGAATTGTGTCTAATCTTGGAGAAATCGCAAATTCAAACTATTGATACATGTAATCATATTCGTATGGACGTACATAAGTATGTAGTTATGTGTGTATGTAGAGATCGGAATGTAATCACCCAAGAGACTGCGAACGCTCCATATGGAGGGTGGAGATTGGTCACAAAATTATACTTACATCGAAACACAAAGCATAACTCACAATAACAGCAGGCTTGCGTTTATGGGTAGGTATTGATCTGATGGGAAAATGGAAAAGCCTCGGCCCGACGAGACGAGACAGGACGAGAATAGTCAGCCCTACGAAGCTCTCCTGGATCGACTCTTTGACCTCACGCTCCTGCAGGTACCTTTGCACAAACCCTTCTCCCTTGGGCTGATCTATGCGGTTCCCACCAGAAGGTCATGCGGTGGGTAGAGAACTGCTCGCGTTTGATTTTTGACTACCTACTGATACCATGTACAGCGCTGAGCTTTTGTCTAGGCTCCCGGCCGCGGATCCGTTTCTTAGTAGACACCTCACCTCACCTCATCGTCTTGTCCATGGAAAACGCGACGGAGCCGAATCGCAGCAACACGAGAACATGAGGCGAGGCTGGCCTGGACGAGCTGCGGCAGTGAGATTGCCGGAAGTCGCACAAACGATGGCCTGCCTGCCTGCCTGCCTGCCTGCTTGCTCCCTAGGTTCGGCGCCAGACGAGCTGCGCCCGCATACATGTAATGATGCACTGTCAACAATTCTTATCGAGTGACCGTCTCCAGAGACACATACATAGACACGCGCACACCGAGGACGGCTTGATAGGACAAGGCAACACTGAATCCCACGCATCTGCATTCTGCTGGGACATGGTCGCCCTACACGACATGGTAATCTTTGCTGCTTGTTATTTCATCAATGCATCCCGTGGCGCCGGGCTTTGCCCAAACTTGAATCCCTCGGCGTGTTTTCATTTGACTGCTGCGAAGCCGGCGGGTGGTCGCCGGTGGGCAGAAAAGTTACCTACCTGTGTATGGTTATGGAGGTAGGGATAGCTAGTGGGGCAGTACGTCAGGAATATGTTTGGAGATTCCTTTTTTTTCTCCCTTCTCTTCTTGGCTGTTCCAGACACGGGGTTGATTTCGAAGCCCATCCACGCAGTATGGCAGGTGGATTCGAGTGGATCCTGTGCACGCTGCACCCACGATACATACATGAGTACCTTGTATGTATGAATATAGGCAAGAGTCGAAGAAGCAAGAGGAGAGCCGGCACACATGTAGCAGCAGCCATGACTCCGGCGCATTCCGGGCTCGTGGGGTGTTGTAGCTGGATGAGGGCGATGGCGAGGGCGATGACTTACTTAGCTGAGCTCCAGACATCAATGACACTGGAGCAGCCGGCCGGGTGGGCGTGGGAGGCAACAGAGGTAGCAACGCGCCCAGACTCTGAGTGTGACGTCCTCCGTCTGCTCCAGTTGCGTTGCTCTCCGTCCGACTGAGTAGGTATTTAGACTAGCCCCTCCCTCTACCCCACCACGACCCAACAAAGCCTCTCTGTTTTTGTGTCCAAAGGCTCACACCACACCACACCACTCATCTCATCGACACGTACATAACCAGTTCGTCCCCCCTTCCTCATCTTCATCCTTATTGTTGCATCTTTGGACGCCTCTGTCTGACAATTGCCCTACAGCACTTCTTCCATCACCACACCTCCACACAATGGTCGTCAAGGTATGCTCCGCCAATCTTTGCTGCCGCCCCTCCCTCAACAACAGCAGCAGCAGCAGCAACAGTATTACATGCCCATCCCCATTACCATGTACTGACAAGCTCATCACAGGTCGGCATCAACGGCTTCGGTCGCATTGGCAGGATTGTCTTCCGTAACGCGTCAGTCTTTTACCCCTCCTGCTGCTTGTGTCTCCCCACCTTCCACTTTACCATTGCTGACATGGCTCTCCTGGCAGCATCGAGCACGATGATGTCCTCATCACCGCCGTCAATGACCCCTTCATCGAGCCCCACTACGCCGTAAGCCCTTCTTTCCTTCCAACCCCCCTTTGATGGCTATCCGCCTTTCGTGGAGAACCACCCACACCGGTTGATGAATGCCTGGCTAACAAGTGGATAGGCCTACATGCTCAAGTACGACAGCACCCACGGCCAATTCAAAGGCACGATTGAGGTCGACGGCAACAACCTCAAGGTCAATGGCAAGACCATCAAGTTCTACACCGAGAAGGACCCCGGTAACATCCCATGGGGCGAGACTGGCGCATACTACGTCGTCGAATCTACCGGTGTCTTCACCACCACCGAGAAGGCCAAGGCCCACTTGAAGGGCGGCGCTAAGAAGGTTGTCATCTCTGCTCCTTCCGCCGATGCTCCCATGTTCGTCATGGGCGTGAATGAGGAAACCTACAAGTCAGACATCGAGGTTCTCTCCAACGCTTCGTGCACAACCAACTGCCTTGCTCCTCTCGCCAAGGTCATCCACGACAAGTTCACCATTATTGAGGGTTTGATGACCACCATCCACTCCTACACCGCCACTCAGAAGGTTGTTGATGGCCCCTCCAGCAAAGACTGGCGTGGAGGCCGCACAGCCGCGCAGAACATCATCCCCAGCAGCACTGGTGCCGCTAAGGCTGTCGGCAAGGTCATCCCTGACCTCAATGGCAAACTCACCGGCATGTCCATGCGTGTTCCCACCTCCAACGTCTCCGTTGTTGATCTTACCGCCCGTATTGAGAAGGGTGCTTCCTATGACGAGATCAAGGCCGCCGTCAAGGAGGCTTCTGAGGGTCAATTGAAGGGTATGTGTTTTCCTTAGTGGTGTGATCCAGTGCATGACTGATATGGATTAGGTATCCTCGGTTACACTGAGGACGAAATTGTCTCTACTGACTTGATCGGCGACAACCGCTCATCCATCTTTGACGCCAAGGCCGGTATTTCCCTCAACAAGAACTTCATCAAGCTTGTCTCGTGGTACGACAACGAGTGGGGTTACTCCCGCCGTGTCCTCGATCTTTTGGTCTACATCGCCAAGGTTGATGGCGCCGCTTAGGAATTAGGACAGAGCCAGGCAATGCCTAAGCTATAGGGATGCAGGTAACCCGAGCACTAGTACCATCACAAATGAGGTCTAGAGTTGAAGCTCAATGGATAGTCACATAATCGCGCTAAGGTGAGGAAAGAATACACCAAGGAAATCAAAGAGTGATACTTGATGGTTATGGTAGACATGAATCAATGAAGAAATATTTTCTTTCGGGTAAATTTGTTTTGCCGAATTCTTGACGAGCTCTCCCCTGTCCCTCATTGTTCTCCAGCCGCATTCAATCCCCGGGGCCAAGTTGCTAGCATGCAAAAAATCATGACTTCGATCATCACCACATTCAAGTCTTGAATCCACGTTTCCAGATGTCCTCTCCCGACGAACTTCTAGGCATGACGAGGCTTCCCCTTGATATTTTGACCTACTTTATTAACGTATGCATCTCTACCTGTTTGCTCATTCAATCTGAATCTGGACGGTGGTACTATCCTTACCGTTTATGTTATACAAAAGCTTTGGTCGTTTTCCATGTATGAGACTACACAGATACAGTACGGCCTCTCCCAAGTAAGTCAAAGTTTGGGTAGAGGGGGGGTTGATTTCCCGACGCCGCCACAGGCGGATGGATAGGGAAAATCCAGCTTTTTTTAGTTAATGTTGGTTTCGTCTAACATTCATATATGACATTTTTTATGTTCGTGAACGAACTAGAGAGCGATCTTTTGTTAAATCTTAATGAGTATCCGTATTCTTCACGGAGATCTTCGCGAACTCTTATTTCCATTTGCTAGGAGATGAGTAGCTATACGTATGTATATGGTAGATATGCTGAACATACTGGAAATGCGTAATTTGTCTTTCACGCTAGAAGGGCAGTAGAAAAATAGAAAAGAAACAGCAGCTCGTTATCTGACCTGCGAAAAGACAAACTTGTGTCTGAACAATATGCGACAAGAAAATATCGAAACCACACATGATGCAGATCGCTATAGCTGGCTGAACCCAGCCCTCAACACTGACCGCTATCCCGTGCAATGATCATTTGGACATACGCAAGTTTGTTCCAAGGTTATGCCTAACATGAAACCACGTTATGTCGTATTATATAGATCGTTAACCACCTAGGTATGTAGCAACCGGTCAAACGCTAAGTGAAATGCCGAAGTCACCCTTCAGGCACACCTACTACTTTACACTCTAAACATTTGGATGTCTGTTCTGAATTGATTTTACTTCTCGTCTTGATTAAGATACAAGGCATTTCTACGTTTCCGGATCGGGCTTAAAGCGGTTAGCTGCGCCAAGACAATTGCGCTGCATCTTAGTCGGACAGTACCATCAACTTCCCTTTCCATCAAGCACAACAGACAACTTCCGCAACTTTGCCCTCCATCACTGCACATTTTGGACTCTCGCTATATTTGCGTATCTAGTGCTCTGAGCTCTGGGCTCCGGCGTATTCCGCCTCGCAATCGTCTCCACGAATTTTGTGTCACGGGTGGCAGCATAACCCTTTATTGGATCATTGATCGTCTAGGATCTAAAGGTAATAGGCGGTCTTCCTCGCTGAGGGCGTCAGCAACTCGGCGGCAAGTATCGTCAGAGCTTTAGTGTTACGGCCTGCCTTCTCCCCAGACGAATTATATCAAAAACATCTACCTGCAACTGCTGATGTTGATATGGAATGACACTTGCACATTCAGATGTAAGTGAGCATACTCTCTTATACGCGTTCCATTGCCTTTCCGCTATACCTTTGACTCATTGCTTGAGAGATCGTCCCGAGAGATTAACTCTCTTTTGGGAGTTCAGAGTGTCTTGGTAAGAGACCAGACCTGTATATACTTGCAATGCCCTTTTCTAGGACACACTCTTCACCTGCTGGGTTATTGTAATATCGAATATTATGAACAAAGGTCTTGAGTACCTACTTACCACCTAGTAGAAATCACACCGGAAAAGGAAAGAAGACCCTTGACACTGGCGGCTCCATGGCTGCCATACGTGACGACGAAGATGACCTGCTCATGGAGGAGTCGATCATGCCGTCCACGGAGTCCATGAATGGGGATCATTCTACAACTATAAATCCGTCCACGATTCTTGCGAAACCACCGGATGATTTGATTCCAAGGCTCCCCATATACAACAAATCCGACAATCCTGCCAACATGACATCGATCTCCAAGTCATCCATCTTATCAAACAATTTTGATCATATCTCAGGGAGTCTTCCGGATGCCACGTCTGAATCGCCCGAACCTATGGATGAGCTGTCTTCTACAGCGGCTTGGGTACAAATACCACCTCCGCCTCGGTTTCCACCCCTGCCATATTCGTCAACCAAAACTGGCCTTGTTTACGATCCGAAGATGAAGTTTCACGCAGAATCTTCGGATGCGATTTTGGAGGATGGCATTCATCCGGAAGATCCGCGTCGTATTTCTGAGATATTCAACGAGATACAGCAAGCTGGTTTAGTACAAGGCGCCGACGATATCGACGAAGATGCAGCAGATGAACAATGCTGGAGGATTCTGGCAAGACCTGCTTCGCGGGGTGAAATATGCTTGATCCATACACCAGAGCATTACCGCTTTATAGAGGGCTTACAATACCTACACGAAGCGGAGTTGAAACGACTTGCGGAGCATCATGACTCGATCTATTTCCACAATTCCACTTTTTTGAGTGCAACGCTCGCAGCAGGTGGTGCAATTGAAGCATGTAGAGCTATTGTTCGAGGGGACGTCCGCAACGCTATTGCTATTATCCGTCCACCTGGCCACCATGCCGAAAGCGATCAGCCGTCTGGATTTTGCATTTTCAATAATGTCCCCATAGCCGCCCGAGTCTGCCAGAACGATTTCCCCGACAGATGTCGAAAAATTTTGATCCTAGACTGGGATGTCCATCACGGCAACGGCGTCCAGCACGCTTTCTACGACGATCCAAATGTACTTTACATCTCATTGCACGTATTTAGGGGAGGAAACTTCTACCCTAATCTGCCCGACGGGAATTACACGTACTGCGGCGAGGGAGCTGGACTGGGGCGTAACGTCAACATACCCTGGGACGAGCATGGCATGGGCGATGCAGAGTACATATATGCCTTCCAGGAGGTCGTTATGCCGATAGCAACCGAATTTGATCCTGATTTGGTCATCATCTCTGCTGGATTCGATGCTGCCGAAGGTGACTTACTTGGAGGCTGTCATGTAACACCAGCTTGCTATGCACACATGACACACATGCTCATGAGAATAGCTACAGGAAAGGTCGCGGTGTGTCTAGAAGGAGGCTATAATTTGCGTTCCATCGCTCGATCTGCTCTAGCTGTTACTAGAACGCTCATGTTACAACCGCCAGAGCGTCTTGATAAGAACCTAAGCCCCAAAATGTCTGCAGTACAAACAGTTGACCAAGTCAAACGTCAGCATTCGAGATATTGGAAATGTTTATATCCCAAGCAGCTGGACCTGACTGATCCTACTTTTTATGCAACTAAACGTCTGCACGACATTATCAGGGAATGGCAAAGCCAAACACTGTCGGAAGAGCATCGCATGATACCCCTGGTGATCAACAAGCCAGGGATAGCTCAGACATTCCAACACAATGTTATAGCTACGTATGTTCAAGTCGTATGAAAATCTGAAGTGTTGTTACTGATTCACATAGGCCCGATTTTATGGGACGGCATCCACTTCTAGTCGTTTTCCATGATCCACCGTCTGTCAAGACTCAGCCTGATGTCGTGACCGGTGCCTTAGACTTGCATAATATTTGGCTGGTATGTTCATTAGCATAGTCCCGTCCTGTTTTTTGCTGACGAGTTCTTAAGACTGATAGTGTCAAGGATTATGTCAGCTGGGCCATAGAAAACGGTTTCGAGGTGATCGACGTCAATATACCGAAGGTTGTCTCATTTGAGGACGTAAGTTTCAGTACTTTTGACGAGTAGTGACCCGCACTAATCAAATATAGGACGATGGAAGCTACGTGAGCGCCGACGACCCTGAAATGAGGATCCAGCAGACTCGCGAAGCCGCAGCATATGTCTGGGAGAACTACATTGAGTGAGTTGGCTTTAATCGATACATTAAGGGCATTCAATTCTAACATGACTTTTGAGACCTCATGAAGCGACTCAAGTGTTCTTCATGGGTGTCGGAACGGCGTATCTAGGTCTGGTGGAATTGCTCGGTACATATGGTAATTCATGAACACCTTCGCTCATCTTCCTTCGTTGTATAGGACTGACAATTGTAGAAAATTGTACCGAGGAAGGTAGCGTCGTTGAGAGCTTGATTGGTTTCCTTTCCGATACCACTCTTCAATCGATCAAGAGGCCGACCGATGACAATATAGGACTTTGGTATCATGCGGTATGTGTATAAACATACTCTGTCAGGATGTACTCAGAAACTAACACTTTGGCGCCTCAAGCACTCACTCATCTTTGTTGACCACAATCATCCCGTATGGGATCCAAATCGAAATCGCAAGTTGCGTAAGAAATGGGGCAGACTCCAACGGTCCGAAAAGTCTACGCTGGAGGACATGCTCAGCTACCATAAACCAGAAGTGCAACAGTATCTGCTAAACAAGAGGAAAGAACTTGCAGAACAAGCAGTTCCATCCAAACTTGCTAACAGCCATGTTCAGGGAGGCATCAAAAGCCCATCATTACCCTCACAGCTAAGCCGGTCACCGAGGACGTCGGGAATGCCCCCTATCGGTCTTTTCTCTGTGAGTCCAACCCCGCAACGGTTGGCAACAGCGAGTCCCAGACCTTAAAGAGGTTCCGCTAAGAAGCTCTCTCAGGATGATTTACAGCGGGGGAGCAAAGCGCGTAGTGGGAGGACTATTTGAAACGGAGGGTCTGTCTTGTGGATGAGCGACGAGACAGTTGTCTGCTCGGTTTTGCATTTACATGGCGTTGGCTCGTGATAATTCTTTGCTTACCCAGCTACTTGGCGATGGCATCCCACCTTTTCACCAATATCCATTTATTTCCTTCTTGCGAGGATTTTATTTGACTCCCGATTGAAGAAGACTTGAGAAGTTCTAGGTTAGAGGGAGGAAATATATTCTCTCGTAATTGACGACTTGTCCGTTTCCCAGCCACAACGCCTAAGGGCCAATGGTACACGGAAGTTGAGGAGTCTTTTATTGCTCCGCCTGAGCGATCTGTGAACGATGAGTTGTATACATCAGGGCTTCTGCTGAAACTAGCTCGAGTATACTCTGTGCCGCATCTGAAAGTCGTGACTATTAAGATCTTGAACATCAGTTCTACGTCAAAGGTCCAGGCTAAATGTATATATTTCACTACATATGCAATAAAGTTCATCAAGCAGCTGGACTAAGATTTTTGACCAGCCTAGGGCGCACTAAAAAAGTGCAGCTGAAAGACGAGATCACTTTACATCAAAATTCAACAGATATTCGGCTACAAAGGTAGAAGAGGATCACAAAACAAAGAGAAATAATCGAGCGAATAATGCACTACAGGATCATGTTGACTCAAGGAAGGGCAGGACGGGATTGAAGTAGGCGGCAATGGCGTTCAATGATACCGGTACTCAATAGAATGAAAAATCCGCAAGCGTTTTCAAATGCTAGCAAGCGCACAACTACTTTGTGTAAAGAGGCAAGGAATGTACAGTACGTCGACGGTTAGTGCGACCAAAAAATGGAAACGAATGCCAAAAATAGGCGCTAGACCTTTTGTTGGCGCGCATACTGGCCAGAATGTTATCCAAGGGGTAAATCATAGCGCAGCGCAACCAGCTGGGCATCGGCAATTCAATGCGAGGCTTGTTCGGGTGATACAGCATAGAGACTATCTAAAGGTTGGGCGAAGTGGTTGCAGATGCACCGTTGCATTGCTGGGAGGGGCATTGTCAATATAATAAGTAAATGGCCGTGGAGGAGGTGGTGGTGGGGAGGAACGGTAATTATAGAACAAAGTTTTGGGCATAGTCAGCACGTCGCTCATATGCCGGGTTGGGATAATGCAACCACCGGAATGCTTACCTAACTACCTAGTGCGTGTGCAGGTAAGCAACGCCGAGAAACACCAAAGCAGATAGGGTTTACGAGGGGAAAAAACAACCTTTTCAGCGCATTGAGGAATTTGGACGTTGCATCAATGCGATCATACGTACATACCTATATACTGTTAAATCCGGTGCCAATGTCTTTCGCCGTGGGGTGCTCTTTTTGCTTCTTTCCTTCTGTTCAAACTCTGCTGACTCGTAGCAGAGGTTTTTCTATTGCTCAGCGGCATAGCCGTGGCCCGTGTGGCTATAAACAGGCTGGACAGGAGCAATCAGAAGACGAAGAAGAAGCCAAAGCAAAGCACGGGCTGCATCGCCCGGCTTATGCAATACTCCAATGCACTGGCACTAGCAAACAAGCGAGACCTCTCGAGCCTTTCGGACCCCGCCAAGGAACGAGCAGGGCTGTCGTGGAAGAAGCACGATTGGAGAGTTGCACGGGTTTAGACTACTTCGAGTTAACCGTTTCCTGATCCTCCTGAGCTTGAGGGGGCGAGGGTGGCCAGCTGTGGACATGGGTCCATCTGCTGACGGCAAGGGTAAATACCCGATACCATATGGGAAACTACTGCTTATTGATTGATATGTTGAGGTGGCTGCTGCCACTCTTCCTCAGCTTCTGCCATCTTGTTTGCCCTTGCTGCTGTTTCGTTGAATCACCTATTATCATCCTTGAAGTGTACATCCAAAACAGGCGATAGCAAGTAAGCCAGGAACCTGACGTCGTGGTAAAAACAAGCCCAAGATTGTGCCTTTGGGTCCCTCTTCCTACACATACTTCATCGCACTCTCCTCCTATTAGTCTCTCACGAAGCGTTGCGCACACGGCAATGGCGACCAACATCATCTCCCAGACCGTCACAACAGGACCAACGCCTACCACCGTTCAACGTACAGGAGTAACCTCATCAGCCACTGGTACGCCGGCCACCATATCTACCTCGCCATCATCATCATCGTCATCATCTTCTTCTTCCCCTTCCTCATCGACATCGAGTAGTGCGGCGCAGAAAACACATAGCGTCAAAGTCGGTGCCGGAGGTTTCAAATATGAACCACAAGAGCTCAAAGACGTCAATGTCGGGGACGTGGTTGATTTTGAATTTTACCCGCCCGATCACTCTGTCGCTAGAGCAGAGTTTGGCAGCCCATGCGTACCATACGAATATACCGGAAAGGATAAGGTGGGCTTTTGGAGTGACACCCAATGGGTTAAAACTGTGAATGATGTAAGTATATGTCGTGCGCTCTCAACGACTATGCTGACCTTGCGATTGTAGCTCACACACTTCAAACTCAAAATCAACTCTACCGAACCCATCTTCTTTTACTGTGCGGCCCCAGACTCATGTACCGGCCAGAAGATGGTGGGTGTAATCAATCCCAACTCGACCCAAACACTCGATGCCCAAATCAAAGCAATCGACAAATCGACACTCCAGGTAGCCCCTGGTCAAGAAATCCCCAAGGAGGCAACTTCCTCCCTGACAAACAGCCACGGGCCTACGGGAGCTGCCGCGTCTGGAAACACGGGTAGCCAAGGCCACCACGGTCTTAGCGGAGGCGCTATCGCGGGAATTGTGGTGGGTGCCGTCGCTTTCTTGGTGCTTTGCGCGGCATTGTTCTTCTATGTAGGAAGAGCCAAGAGTCTGAAGGAGATGATGAATCGAAAAGACGCCACTGTAAACAAGCCACTGCCCGTGGATGCTCACAGTTCTTACGGAGGACCATCGCCGTATCCAGGATCGCCCGGGTTTACGCCGGGCACCCCGTACAGTCCTGAGATGCAACAGGCAGAGTATGGCGGACAGCTACCTGCGTATGGACAGCACAGCGTGAAGGATGCCCACATGAGTGCGGGCTTCACCCCCATGGGATCGCCGAGGTGAGTGTTCACAGGAGAACAAACCAATCAAGTAGTGTTGAAGTTACTGACTTGCTTGTGCCAGAATGTCTCAATTTGGGGAGCAGTCACCATATGCAGCACCAGCAGAACTGGCGTCACCGCCCGCACACCAGCAAACCTTCACAGCAGAACTGGAGGCTCCCAACCATGCGACCAAATGAGGGCATTGTGGTCAAGACGAGGGGGAGTGTGAGACATAGCTGGCAGATTTGAGATGGACTTGATGTTAATCATGGGATAGACGGTCAGAAGGGTCCTCGGTTGGACGTGAGGGTGACAAGGGGTGAGGACCAAGTCGTGGAATCCGGTCGGTTTGCACGTTGGACGTCCAGGTTATTTTTACATTGATCTTCCAGTATATACCCGCCATTTGTATCGTACAACTATTAATATACCCACCAACGATAGACACGAGGGTAATTCCGTGTCGGCATTTGCGACTATACAAGGCGATTGATTGTGCCTCCTAGGCAGATGCTTATTTCTCTGGAACCAGCGAATGCGACATGGAGTAGGCAACGATGTTGAAAAAAAAATTTGCCGACGATTTCCGAGCAAAGTTTGGTCCAGGTTGTTGGATGGCCGATATCGTAGGTAGCTGTGTCAAGGGGGCCCCACTCAGTGGCGCGCACAGATTTGATTGGCGAGGGGGATGTGCTACAATAGCTTAATGCTGAAGAGGTTGGAATGCGAGGAAGAAGAGCGGCGAGTCGATGCCAGGATAAGTGGATTGTAGCTACAGCGAGAGGTGTGTAACTAGTTACTGTAGGTGTACAAGATGGCAAGTAGTGGTAGGGCTGATGGGGCATTAATGGCGTGATGGGGGTGCACATGGGTGGATGGCTACCTGAGCCGATTACGCAAGGCCGAGGGCGCTAAGCCTCAAACGGCTCCCCCGGATGGCACGCCATGGTGCCTTCAACGACTTTGATGAGGCTGGAGGAGGGAATCCAACACGGTCATTCTCTTCCTAAAGTCATAACGTACTGTATGTACGTTAATGTAACTACCGTTGCAAGCGATATAAGTACATATGTAGGTACTTGGATAGGTGGTACCTAGTTGCCGTGTAATAAGTAATGCATGAGTATGTACATGTAATCAATCACACGAACAAGCGGAGGATTCGCACATGGCCCGCTTTCCAATCATCCCACAACGTGCACTCGTCGCGCAAACGGGAGCCAGTCCACAGGCGACACCTCGAGTCTAGTGCTCCTCGGACGGCCCGCAAACTCGACGACAACGTGCTTGCTTCCTATAATCGTGCCCTTTTTTTTTTTCCCTCTGTCTCTGATCCCTCCCTCCCTTTGCGCCCATGGGCTGCTTCATGGTCGTCCAACATGCCCAACCACGCCGGCCTACTGCTACTACCACTTCCTCCTAACCAACCCTAGTGGCACCATCGCAGCTGGGCGCCGTGAGCAAAATCCCCTTCGCACCACATCCCCAACTGCGACCACCACGCTCCCTCTCCAACGTCCTCACCTGCTCCCGCTGCCCCTCCGCTCCCGCTCCCGCTGTCCGGGATGCTCACCTCGTCGTCACCCACCTTCTCCGCGCCTCCCTCGCCCTCCTCCGCCTTCCACCAAGCCAACCCCCACCCTCACTCCCGCTCCTCCTACCATGCCTCGAATCGTCCACGCTCTCCTAGATTCACCGTAGCCACCGCCCAGCGATCGCCTTTGGCTCCCTCGCTCGCCACCAAAAGGAAGACGTACCAGGACTCGGCCACGCAGTATTCCCCTCAAGGCTATCCACCCACCTACCGCGCCCCGCACCCACCCCAGAGCCCTGCCTCACAATCCCTCCCCGCACCATCCACCTTCACTTCCCAAGCTGAGCGGGGGGTTACCTCTGCAGCGCCTACCGCCACGGAGCCTCCAGAGCCTCAGCTGCGGATTGACCCGCAGCCCGTTGCGCCGGCACACCATGCGCCTCCCGAAACAAGACCCTCCAAAGCATCGAGAGAGTCGCGACAGCCAAGGGAACATGTCCAGGCCGCGGAGGAGCACCAGGATGATAACACAGTGGTCGATGAGCATGGAAAGGAGGAGGACCAGCATTCACATCAAAGACTGAAGTCGGCCTTGGCCAGCACCCTCATGCCGCAATCTTCTCCGGCCAAGAGACCCCGGTCACTCAACCAAACGGTCAAAGTGATGCCGTTGCAGTACGAAACATGTGACGTGAAGGATCTAGGCGTCCTCATATCAGATATGCTAATGGAGCTGGTGCGCCTGAATGACGAGTTTCCACTCCGTGACGGGCAACTTACCCGCTTCCACTCTAGGTACATGGCTCACATCCAGCTTCTCATATGCATGCTGACCGTTGCACAGAGCACCACCTGCTATTTCTGTCAGAGACTACCTATTTCGATTGATTGTGCATGCAACATTGTCTCCTCCTATTCTTTTGTCAATGGTTTTCTACGTCGATAAGCTTTGTACCATGTACCCGGCTTTCACCATCAGTAGCTTGACGGTTCATCGTTTCCTCATAACAGCGGCTACCGTAGCAGCAAAAGGTCTGAGTGACAGCTTCTGGACTAACAGTCTTTATGCAAAAGTCGGCGGGGTAAGCCTACGAGAATTGGCATTGCTGGAAGTGGAATTTTTGAAGAGGCTCGAGTGGCGGATAGTTCCAAAGCCAGAAACATTGGTGGATTACTACAAAGGGCTCGTGGAACGTGGGCAAGGCTATGTCTTGGAGAAAGTTCTGGAGCCGGCTCCGACCAAAGCGGACCCGAGTGTCGCGACAGAGGATCAGGAAGCCCCAGCCGCAAGAGGAAGCTCTCGTGAAGTGCCGGATCGACCGTAGTTCTAAACGTTTGGGAGGCGGGGGAAGGGGGAGGAATCACCCACAGGCGGGTCGAAAATGAATCATTATGGGACATGGTTTCATTGGGGAAATATTATTCTCTCCAGTTGGGAAAAATAGAGCTCTCGTTCGTTTTCTGTTGTCTAGACAGAAGGACATACCTGGTGCTGGCTTGCCCGGGTTTGTAGGGCGGCATACATTACTTTTGATACCTTGGATTATGAATTCACTCTGCAAACTTGACACGGGGACGTGGAGGCGATGCGCAAGTCAACCGCCGCGGATATTTTGATAAGTACCACCATGTTCATATGTATGTGCAGTGTGGTCAAGGCTTGTCTGCCTGCCTCGTCAGACTTAATCATCTCTGGTACGTGGGTATGTATATGTAACCAATGAGCCAACTCCAATCGACAGGCTTCTAGGATGTATTCTTCTCTTTGCCGGAAATATTCGACAGGTGATTCGGCAACCTTGGCCTGCAAAGCCGATTGGGGCCGTGCTGTGGTTTGTCGACGGTGAGCCAGCAAGCGGCCTACGGGTGATGCGTTGGACAAATAACATGTCCAGCTTCGACCTCAGCCCTGCTCCGACTCAATATTGAGCATGTCGAGAGTAGGTACATGTACCTTACCTACATGTGTACGTGGGCAGATAGTGAGGCTTTGGCTCCACTCGGGTTGTTCTTTGCATGCTTCCCAAGCCTGCTGGGAAACTGACTAGTGCACGTAACAAGCATCAATATACACGACCGTCAGTTGTCAAAGCATAATCGAGATAGCATGCAAGCGCCAGCAGCGCTGAAGGCTCGCTCGCATGACCCGTCATCCATGGCATCATCTGCGAAGGAGGGAGAGGGAGTATGAAATTACATACATACTTCTACCTACGGCCGACGAGACGAGACGAGACGAGACTTGGAAGTCCCCCTCCGAGTCACGCCCCTCCCCCCACCATACATACATGTGGTACCTCCACACGCGCCGCTTTCTCGTATTTGTAACTATTCCCATAGTCGACAAGCCTCGACTGTCCCGATCAAAACCAAGTCATCGAGTGTGTAGAGGGCGCCTGTCCCACGGCAAACGCGTTTCCAACGTGGTACCATTTGCACGCATATCATGAGCGTACTGTGAGTTGATTCGGCGCTACAGTCTACATCATTTCTCTTACCCGCACTGCACCACACCACCCTCCATCGTAGTTACTACTTGTCTATACACACAAGAAGCACCAATTTTCCAAGCCCCCAGTCAGTGTCCAATTCCCGACAGCATACATACACACCCACTACCTGATTGTCGTATTCTTCCGTCGTCGGGCGTTGCTCCTGCCCTCCCCCACCTGCGCCCATTACCCGCTCGCGTGCTAATACAAGATCATCTGTCAGGATCTCAACGCCGAACCCACCAACGTTATGAAGACATGCATTCGGAAATAGGCCACTGGGAATATACCAAGCGCCAGAGGCAGCACGATGCGAATTGGGGCCCCAGTCCACCGCCCGCCCCCATCGCGCCCCTCCCGTATGCTTTTCCAGACGAAGCGGCAGTCGCCGTGGATATGAGCCAGCTCCAGCTAAACCGAGTACCCAAGACACGTACCAGTCCCGTCGCAACTCGCACAAGAGTGGTTCGCCACGGCTCGCAGCCTCACGCTCTCCGCCCTTCATCGAGCGGAGCCGAAGATGGCCTCGTACCATCGCGCCAGTATGCCCCTCCGCGTCGAGCAGGATCATATTCCCATCCAACCCCCCTAGAAGAGTTTCGCAGCTCTAGACGCTGGCCCCCGAGTGGAATAAGGTTGGATGATGAGCTGAATCCCAAAGATGCAGAGGAGCTGATCTGCGCGGGCGCTTCCGCATTTCGAGGATACTGCGATGCCATACCGAATGCGCCACCGGGATACGATCGCTTCTACGCTGTCATGACTTCAGAACATCAAACCAGAACAGACCGTGCCTCATTTATCCAGCCGGCGTACCGAGACATGTCCCTTAATATGACGGGAAATTCCGAGAGTCAGTTCCCATGGCTATCGTTGGAGCAGCCATCCATGGCATACGCGTACGGTAAAAGCGCAGGAACTACCACATTGAACTTTTGGGTGAGCAAGTCCGGAAGCAGCGTACCGCCAACAAAACTTGTCAGCGATGCCAAACCTAGGAAACTGAAATTCCTGCAAATCCTCGATCGACTGCAGCATCTGGAGAGTGGCCTTGAAATCGATGTCAGTGTTTGACCTTTATTTGGTGCAATTTTTATGCCATACAGATTGGTCCTAACTTCCATGTCACAGGACCCAGAGGAAATGTACCGCTACCTGTACAGCACGTTGATTGAGGATCCTGAGCGATATAGCGACCATCCACATTACGCCATGGATCAACAGATAGCCGACCTTGTTGCCGTCTTATCGAACCCGACCTGGATTGACTTCTCGAACCCGAAGAATCAAGTGGTGGCCAAGTTTTTCGACTCACCAGATCAGCATAAAAAGCAGGAATTTTTCCATCAATTGCTTCTATCCGTTGAGCTGTACCTCCGCATTCATTCCAAGGATCACACAGACAAAGCCAAGCGAAAACTCCTGTTGCAACTCCCGCCAGCCATCACATGGGATTTGGCCGTGGCACAGCGGTGGATGGAAAATATGGAGATTACCAAGTCTCGGACGTCATCAAGCCAGAGCACTTTCAGTTTTGAGTTGAAGAGCAAGAAGCGGCAGATAGAGGCACTGCGTGTGTTTGCAGTGACGCTCAAGTGGCCTAATATGGATGAAATAGACTACGTCTTGGAAGAAAAAGACAAGAGGGAAAAGCCGCTCGAAGATCGCTCTGCTGATGCCATGTCTTGGTTCTCCGGCATTGTTCTTCCCGGACGGACGTTGCCATGGCTCATTATGAACAGCCTGATAGACTGTGACCGAGATACCGGCGAAGCACTCAAATATCTTACACATATGCATACTTCTTCTGGATTCCAATACCGTGCAAATACATACTGGTCTGCTCAATGCGTCGTTGGCAAAGTCCTGGGCGCTGCAAGAGGTGTGAAGCAGATTGCAGGATGGATCGGACCCTGCATTTATACCCCAGATCTCAAACGAACGGAGTGCGTTCGGGTCAAGCAACATGAGTCGCTAGATCCGAAGCTATCCCCCGCAGACGTCGATATGTTGGACGTACGAACGGATCCGCTAGGTCCAGAGGAGGCAAGCTATCCAGCTGCGGATTATGAGGTGCCAATGCCAGACATGGATGATGTCACCGATCTGATCCGAGTTGTGAAGCTTTCGTTCGTGCCTTCAAAGGAGCAACCCAGCTCTGCAAGACAATCCGCGGGGGTGCCGCTAGTATTCGATGCTGCAATTTATTTTGCATGTGGTGGTGAGAGCTGGCCAATGAAACTCCGATATGACGTGGACTTCATCAATGCATTTCCATGCCACCAAGGTCCGCATGGTAGGTTCTCCCGCTGTCTCATTACAATACAATTTCCTAACCCATGGCAGTGCTTTTCTACGATTTTAACTACCAAGCTATCAAAATCGATGAAGGTCTTGTCGATATCCAGGATTGGGGTCGGCAATCTGGCCGAACCTCACGCCCCTCTTCTGCACGATCCTCGCCGTCGAAGAAAGCTCTCAGCCTTACAAACTCGGACAAACCTGCTCATATGCAAGTCAGCAAAGTATTAGCAATCGAAGCGCTTGGTGTGAGCGATAATGAAGTCTTTGCGAGGGCATGGTGCTCACATCACGGGCATAGTGCCATCGTGGCAAATATCAAGGAAACGTGCATGGCATGCGCGATCAGAGAAGCGTATGCAGCATGTGTCTCCGTCGTGATCTTTACAGAGGGTGGTAAAGAGACGGAGAAAGACGAAGGGGTTTTTGTGTGAGTGACAGTCACGGAGAGAGTATCCTACGGGGAATTGCCTCGATATACGTACGATATGGTTCACCACAAGCGTTTGGAGAGGCAACGCAGTGAGGTCTCTCTGCTAGCATGCACATTTCATTTGTGTTCAGGTTTCAAGGTCAAACTCCCCAGACAACGACTGTGGGCCCTTGTAGTTATGTTCGAATACAGCACCGGTATCAGGAAATTGGTGTTCGGGGTTTTTCTTTTTTAGCGCTGGGAAATGGGGGAAGGCGGCTGTATCATACGGCTCCTAACGACTGATTATGACGGAATTATGAGTTATGCATACACTATGATACACTTCAAAGTTTTACTTCTCAATACCTATATTACGGATACAAATTGACGCATGATTAGTGTCTTAATACGCCACGCCGTGGTGTCTCAACAACAAGCGAGTCTGTTACTAGGGTTCAGTCGCGCCTGAAGACATCGGCCGCATCGAGGGCTCATGAGAAGATATACACAATCCAGTAAGTCCTTCCTAACATCTAATTACACCCTTAAAACAGTGTTTATGTATATTACTAGTAATACAATTGCTTAGTGAATCTTGTTTAGAAAAGCTGAGTAAACGACCTTAGGCTTTACCACGCAGCGCAGTGTCTTAACAACAGATAACTCTTTACTTAGAAGATCACCTATAGAAATAATTAGTGACCTAGAGGAATAAGAAAGATTATTAAATGGTTCTAGAGATATCTTAATAGGTAGATAGAGGAATAACCTATACTCTACTTATAGGGTGTATACGCACTTTACCTATATACCTAGGGTATTAATACATAAATCGAGAGTTATATAAACGACCTATTGATACTTATTTTACGTGATAGTAGATGTATATATCACAGAGTAACTCCTTTGCCAAGTCTCCCTAACATTTACATGTAAAAATAGTTCTATCGTTACTAGGCCCGTAATCATCACCTTCCTCGTCCGCCATGTCAACTTTTCTACATATAGTTGGCATTCCAGGCTGTCATTGCATCATTTCACACCTTTGTCGGGAACAGAGATTGCGAGGAGCTGATTGTAGATTTATTTTATTGCGACGGCTTGGCGGAGTTTTTTGAATAGTTTCCGGTTTTGAGAATCTGCTTGGACAGCTACGATGGTCTCCGATTCCTTATTGAAGCACTGGAGTATCAGTTCACGAATGATAGGATCTGATGCCCGCGTTATCAATTCCCTGATTGATTTGTCTCTCTTTCGGCTTCCCAATACGCAATGATAGCATTCGTTATTAGCATTCTGTAAACGGTATCGACAAACTGAATCGTGTCAGACAGATCAACCCTTCTAGAAGACTGGTATATGCCTAGGTACGTACCATCAGAAGCTACTCTTACCTAGGTACCTACTTACATGTATGTACCTTTTATGATCACGTGACGCCCTTGGCAAACGTCACTCCTCGCAAAGTGTCCAGGATGTCTAAGCTATATGGAGTGATACAATAGTTTCTGGCCTTACCCCATCGTGGTTCGCAGCCTAAGAGCGGTTGTTAGACATTGCAAAGTCCCAATAATATACTGGGGAAGGAGCATCTGCAGTAATCCATCTCTTGTCGCGCCGGAAGCTCCCCGCTTGTCTAACAGTCAATCATACAAACAATCACCGCGGCTATCCACAGAGGGACCATTATTTCCCACAACACCATTACCTCCAGCACCTTCCAGTCAAATACATCATATCCACACATCGGCTTTCTGGTCGCGCCCCATCTTTCCCTCGATATTGCGCGCGTTTCGCCTCCACTACTCAATAGAACCACGAACCTACGCCTTAGCCACTCCCACCTCCAACCGCCTGCTCTCCCGCTATGGGCCGCTCAAGTATACCGCATGCGCTTTCCGAACTTTCCAACCCAAGTTCACCCGAAGCACAAGTCAACGCTCTCCGAGATCTGAAAAACGAGATTGTGGGACATGAACAGCGGAAGGAATTAGCAGTTGTTCACGGGATTGTCAAGCCTCTCGCTGGTTTGCTTAAGGGGGGCATAAGAAAAGGAGGAAAGAAGCGCGGAAAGGGTGGTGAGATAAATGGTGGTGGAGCTGCGACAGTAGAAAGGAGCAACGAATGGGACGTGGAAGACGAATTACGATTTCAGGCAACGCTCGTGGTGGGTAGCTTGGCAAATGGTAAGTGGTGCATGGAATGGACTTTCCAACGTGCAAGATTTACGCGACCTTGAGTCGATGGGATTGAATAAGTTTCGGAGGCTGATTGTTCAACTATAGGCGGTCCAGCATTCATAACACCGCTTCTCATCGGAGACGCCCTCTCGCCACTTCTCGAAGCCTTGTCACCCACCGAAACACCCCCAAAGCTCGTTCTTACGACGCTACGGACCTTGAACCAGATCGTCGATGCTGTCGCACAAGAGAAGTCGTGGTGGGATTCTTCTACAACACTCTCGCATAAAGTGACACAACAATTATTCACAAAACCTGTTATTGGAAGCCTCTCTGAAATATTCGAGCAAGGTTCGAGATCTCGGACAGTCTATCAGCAAATATCTTCGGCAGCACAGCTGATTGTGAAAACATGCAAAGGAGACAGTCAAAGAAAGCTGCTTTTGGAGGCTGGCGTGCTGGAGCTTTTGTCGGAGATCATGGCTGATGTAGCCGCTGCAGATGATCCCTCTCGGCTGCAAGATCATAATCATCATGCTCTGCCGAGGATGTATTTACCTGACATACTGGAAGCCATCTCAGCGATCATCAAGGACTCACATTACAACTCTGCGAGATTCCTGTATTCACCTCCGATCCAGAATATATTCGCATGGCCGAAGAATGCAGTTTCGAATACACAAGACGAACAATCTGGGTCGCAATCACACTGGGATGGATTGATACCGAGGTTGCAGACCCTGCAGAACAAGCATGACTCTTATACCAAATCATGGCCGGCTTTAGGCACATTCGCATCAACAGCTGGCGATAGCTATTCACGATTACCAGGCATGGAATCAATCCATCAGGCGCCGAGTCGGAATATGGTCATGAACGAATCCGAAACGCCTTTGTTTACATGGTTGATGTTTGTAGCTCGAAGGGGAGAAGGAAGGGAACGGTTATCAGCGTGTTGGCTCTTGGCATTACTGAAGAAATTTGGTGATAAGTGGGCATTGAATGACCCTTCGAGAACGACTCGCGAACGGCACTTCTCTTATCTGATCGTGCCTCTTGTTGTTAGAATGATCGAAGAAGTCAACCCTACGACGGAACATGCAAAGAAGCTGGCTGCTACCGGTCCGCTGGAAAGAGAAGAAGCCCGACTAATTTTGGAACGCGCGCCTCTTGTCCTCGCGGAACTCTGTGTGGGCAATAAAACGCTGCAGAATGCAGCGATAGATGCTCATGCGTTACCGGAATTGATCCAAATACTAAAGAAATCATTTGATCCTGTCACGGCATCATCTAAACCGCTGTGGCAACCCAAGTCATCGACACCAGCAGTCAGGGACCCACTCGTCGACCCGGCTTCATCCACACTGGGTGATCCTGGGCTCTGCGCAGATGTGCTACATGCTTTCAGGTACCGCGAGAGTGCGCTACTGGCGTTAGCCGCTATTGCAGATACGCAAGATGGTCTCCGAAGGATGGTTATTGATCTTGGAGCCGCTACTCACATTATCGATTCACTTGTTCCTTACCAAGCCAACACCAACGGCACTACTTCTAGTGCACAGAGGGTTTCAACAGCATCAAAAGATGGAAACCCCGAACCTGTTCTCATTGCTGCATGTATACTAACTAGGTCCCTGTCAAGATCAATCAGTATGCTGCGAACCAGCTTAATTGATCACGGCGTTGCGCGCCCAGTTTTTGATCTCTTAAAACATCCAAACATCAAAGTTCAGATCGCTGCCACTGATGTTATCATCAATCTAGTCTTGGACTTTTCCCCTATGCGTACTGTGAGTATATTCACCAGCCATTAGCACTGTCTTGATATTAACGTAATGGTATCATATAGGGTATTATAGAGGCAGGCGCACTTAAAACACTTTGTGATCATTGCCATTCGGCCAACTTTGATCTCCGCTTGGGCAGTCTCTGGGCATTGAAGCATCTATGCCTGAACCTGCAACGTAAAACAAGACTGGAATGCCTTGATGAGCTCGGTGTTGGATGGTTGGTTCAAGTACTAAAAGGAGAGCCCTCTAAAACAAATGCGTCTGCTCCACTTGGCATGGGAACATCGAACGCGGCTGGAGAACAGGTAGACATACTGAACGCTGCCGATGATCCGCACATGGACGTAGATGACGACTCTTCATCTTCTGAAGATGAAGATGCTATGACTGAGAATCTCTCTACTTTGCGACGTCACCCCCGACCTGAACCGCGCTATGCGAATGCGAGCAGTATCCGCGACCGGCTTCAACAGATACGCGACGACGAGCAAGATGCTCGTATCAACAGAGAGCGCGACGATATCCGAATTCAAGAACAAGCCCTGGATTTCCTCCGCAACTTTCTGACCGAAGAGAAAGCCTCGGGAGAAATGGTTGATCACCTACTCACCTCCTTTGGCCATAGCGCCTTCTTCGAGCTTCTAGACTCCAAACTACGACCAAACAACATCTTATCTTCTCCCTCAACCGCAACGTCACACCCAACATCTACCACCACGTCATCAACGAGCGGCTCAATCTACTGGTCGCCCACGCGCCCTCCCCTTAACACCACAACATCGACATCCTCTTCCACCTTTCACCACCCAACCAACTTCGCCGGCTACTCCCCACCCGCTCTACTCTCCTCCACTCTCTTCATCCTCGTCCATGTTGCCAATGGGCGTCCTGCCCAGCGCTCCTTGCTTCTTTCCCAAACCCCGTTGATGACACACATCCTCCCCCTCCTATCGCATCCGCATCGTGAGGTGCGCAGCTGCTGCGCCTGGCTGATCCAAAATCTCATCTGGATCGACGACCACACAGACGAACCGGGTACCCGCGAACGCGCAAGTATACTCCGCACACTGGGCTTCGAAGAGGGCGCCAAGTTGCTCAGTAAGGATGCCGATTTGGACGTTAGAGAAAGAGGCAAAACTGCTGTTGAGCAAATGGCAAAATTGCTTGGCTCATCGTCTGTGGCGGTTGGTGGCGTGTCAGGATTTGCGAGTCCCGCAGGTAGTGGTGGGGGAAGTGGTTCAGGTGGAGTCTTTGGCGGCGGTGGCGGCGGAGCGGGAGACTCGTCGGGGCTGGGAGGGATGAGGTTAGGTGGATTGCATTCGGGGAGGAGTTCTTCGGGGAGGTGGGGGAGTGGTCATGAATGAATGAGTGAATGGTCGAACGAAGTATGAGAAAGTGGAAGCGAACAAGATTATTCTTTTGGCTGGCTGCCCAATTTGTACGCTTGTATTGTTTTTAGTCGTTTTTCTGTATGACTATGTATAGCGTGGCATGCCTATCGTTATGGCATTGTAGAATCCCTGTTGTAAAGTTTAGTTTGTCTCATTGGACTTCAATAAGATCTTGAAGTATTATCCACATAGCAGATCTATCTATCGCTGGTAGCTGGGTATTACACTCTTTCCCTACATAATATACTAGCTACAAGGTTTTGATCATATAGCATGTGCAGTTGAACGCGGTTCGGAGAGAGAGAGTGTGTGTGATAGTTCAATGGAGAGGCCAGGCACCACTTCGTACGCGGTATGGCATACAAGAAAGACCGTAGAGACATTAGGTATCTCTGCATGTCATCATGACGGCATGGAATCGCAAATCAAGATTTGGTTGCTCATGGATGAAAAAAAAAGAAGATTGTGTGGCGATAGAATTTAATCAGGCGTGTATAGATAGACCAACTGCCTTGAAAGTAGCTCAGGTGGGCTATGGAATGCATTTGATAGGCCACTGTTCTTCGATCTGCTCCTATGAGTGTATACGTATTGAACCCCATGTGCAAAGTCATCTATCACCTTGCATGTACCTAACTTGATACCCGCGATATAAGGACACATAGATCGTGGGCACCAATTTGGTTCAATGCAACTAGGGTAGCTACGGTACATGGTCATCGTCTCAATAAGCTACGCGACATGGTATCTTCTGAATAGACGGCTCTGTACCCGAAGTTTGATATATATATAGCCCCCAAGTATGATCTATACTTCGTTATGTTCGTTATGTGACAGCTTTTTTCCCTCCTTTCTCTCTTGTTTCAGTCTCCAGGCAAAAAATGTATGCATAGGATGTTACCTTCGGTAACAGTTGGTTCATCGAAGACTGATACATCAACCATTGACCTTGCAACCATCTTACACATGTAGCGACTTTTGCCGTGTCCAAGACAGATGGTTGAACTTCAGGTATAGTCTTTTGTTATCGAGACACCACGTGGCATAGCGTATTAAGACACTGATCGTGTACTGTAACCACCCTGGCCACATTTAACTAACTTTGTACCCGCGATATAGGATACATATATTAGAAAACTGTTAGGGTGATCAGAAAGACGTAATGAAGTGTAAGCAACATTGTATGTACCCTTATCGAAGATCATAGACATCACAGTCACGAATTTTATCAGCGGGACAGAATTTGAACGACAAAGAAAATTGGAATCTTTGCATGCAGACGAGGATAAGATTACACGGAAAGGCCATTGCCACGTCAAGTACCCGCCAGCTGTGAATATTCGCCCTTTTTGAATGGTATACATTTTATACAGATTGGGGAGAGCTCAGCCGACGAGCCTTTTCAGCACGAATAGCCCACACTCTCACTATGCCCACCACAGCCGAAAACCATCTATGACTTCTCGAGTTCAGCCAAGATCTTCTCACCCTTAGCACGTGCGGACTCCAAGTCACCGACCATGTAGAAAGCACCTAGAGGACGTTAGTTTCGCTGGTGCACCTCATGAATAATGATTGATACGACGTACCTTCGGGGAGATCGTCACCCTCGCCGGCCAGGATGGCCTTGAAGGACCTGATGGTCTCCTTGAGGTCGACAAGCTTACCCTCGATACCAGTGAAGACCTGAGCGACAGTGAAAGGCTGGCTCAAGAACCTCTGGATCTTACGGGCACGCTCGACGGTCAACTTGTCGGCTTCTGACAACTCGTCCATACCCAAAATGGCGATGATATCCTGGAGGGACTTGTACTCCTGGAGAATCTGCTGGACACGGGTGGCGGTCTGGTAGTGGTCCTCACCGACAATACGGGGGTCCAACATACGGGACTTGGAGTCGAGAGGGTCGACGGCAGGGTAGATACCCAACTCGGAGATACCACGGGACAAGACAGTAGTGGCGTCCAAATGGGCGAAAGTGGTGGCAGGAGCGGGATCCGTCAAATCGTCAGCGGGCACGTAGACGGCCTGCACGGAGGTAATGGAACCCTTCTGGGTGGTGGTGATACGTTCCTGCATAGCACCCATGTCGACGGCGAGGGTAGGCTGGTAACCGACGGCAGAGGGGATACGACCAAGAAGAGCAGACACCTCGGAACCGGCTTGAGTGAAACGGCTACAACATGGTCAGAAAAATCGTGTAAAAACGACTATGTCAAAACTTACAAAATGTTGTCGATAAAGAGCAACACGTCTTGTCCTTCCTGGTCACCTATTCATGATAGTTAGTTAAACTCAAGCTGGGGGGGTTTCAGTGCATCATCAATGTGTCAATCCACCACGCAGCGCGGTGTCTTAACGAGAGACAACTCTACACTTGGAAAATCACATACGGAAGTATTCGGCGACCTGGAGGAATATAAAAATTAGTTAAATGCTTCCAGAGATATCTTAATAGGTAAATGAAGTGACAAACAACCACCACTTGTGGGGTCTATACAGACTTCATGTGTACCGGGGGTATACGTACAGTCAAACCAGTAAGAGCGACACGGGCACGAGCACCTGGGGGCTCGTTCATCTGACCGAAGACCAGAGACACCTTGGACTCGCCATCGAGTTGAATGACGGAAGTCTCCTGCATTTCGTGGTACAGATCGTTACCCTCACGAGTACGCTCACCGACACCAGTGAAGACGGAGAAACCACCGTGTGCCTTAGCGATGTTGTTCTAATATTGTGTCAGTTTGTATCGCGTCTTCCACTCTAGATTGACATACAATCAGCTCCTGAATGAAGACGGTCTTTCCGACACCGGCACCACCGAAGAGACCGATCTTTCCACCACGAGCGTAGGGAGCCAACAAGTCGACGACCTTGATACCAGTGACGAGGACTTCGGCGGAGGTGGATTGCTCGACGAACTCGGGGGCTTCGGTGTGGATAGGAGCGAACTTGTCAGTCTTGATGGGACCACGCTCGTCAATGGGGTCACCAGTGACGTTCATGATGCGACCAAGAGTTCCAGGGCCGACGGGAATGGTGATGGGAGCACCAGTGTCAGTGCACTCTGTTTAGTGGTCAGTCGTGGTCGCGACGGAAAGATTGGAGAGAAACTTACTGGCACCACGGACGAGACCCTCGGTACCTGAATTCATCAATCAGCATCGCGCAACTCAACGAGACTGCGCACAAAGCATCGACTCACCGTCCATGGCAATACATCTGACGACGTTCTCACCCAAATGTTGCTATGTATGATTAGCGCCCGTGTCTTGCAGTCGGATTCTTGGCGTTCTTACTGCGACCTCCAGAACCAGCTTCTGGCCGCCATTGTCGGTGGTCAAGGCATTGAGAATGGGGGGAAGCTGCTCGGTGTCGAATTTGACTGCAATTGATTGTCAGTGGATGCTCTGCTGATGAAAGCTCTGATGGCTCAGGCGCAGTGGTGTTGCCGGTGCTGGGAAAACTTTTCGGTCAAGGCTAGAGAGGCGGAGGAGATTCGCATACCATCGACGACGGCACCGATGACAGTGTGGATCTTTCCGTCCTTTGCGGCATCTGTTGATGCGAACCTCGAGGCAAATGCCGGGGCGAAGCTCTTGGAGATGGGTTTGAAGGCACGCTGGGCCACGGATGGGCGAAGGGAGGCCCGGACCGACCGTTGGAAGCCGCTGCGAATCATCGAATTAGCATCGATTTCATCGCCAATTGCAATCAGAAGGCCTTCAACTTACTGCCTGAGCATGATGGGCGACGAGGATGTGAGAGAGTAATTGGGAGAGGGTGGTGTGTAGAGGGCAGGAGCTGCGAGACGATGTCGAGCTTTTGCAGGAGGGAAGACGGGCACTCGGACCTCAACACTAACCCAAATAAAGATTCTCGGCGGCGAGCTCCTAGCAACGCTCTCCGTTTGTTCCACACTAGTATCATTGTGTTTTCCCCGTCCGACTTTCAATGTTCTCCATCGATGATATTCGACGAGTCTCTACTAGCCATTCAGTGTCGTCGTAGGCTGCAAATCATGAGCAGATTTTTTCCATTTTTTCCTCTTCCTTTTTCTATATAAATTTTGCTGAAATCTGCCAGATGAAGTGTAGTAGCAAAGTTTTTATTATTACTGTTCTTATCAAAAACCATCGGTATATTTGATTTTTCCCAAATGATTAGTGGCTGATAATAATACATATGGAACTATATATCCTAATTTCGTCTGCTCCATAATGATAAGTAGGTAGGTGGGTTTGCTCAGCATAGATTGATACCAAGACGCTTCAAACGTCCCTACCATGGCACATTAACAAGACAGTCCCGGCATTTCTCGCTATGAACAGATATCATATATCGAGCAATGTTTTTTTGGGTGGCAAATCAAAAGAAAAACTAAGTATAATGTAACGGGGGATCTTACAATTTCTGTAAAAGATGCTTAGAGATGCATGTCTAAGAGGGTGAATGATCATTGACTGGGTATGTTTACATGTACATGACATACTGTTATACACCAACATTTAGTAAAATGGGAGATGCAAAGTTATCCATGAGATGTAACTATCGCATATAGACGTTAAAATGGCAGCTATTTAATTATCAATTGATGTTATCTACCCAGGTACAGAATTATTCGTCATCCAAACACCACATATTGCGGCATATTCAGACACTAAATGTGTACTGTAGCCACCCCAGCTCTACATAGCTAACTTTGTATCCGCGATGTAGACATCCCTGAACGGACACAATAGACGAGCTCAAATCTTGCTTTAAACTACCGAGCGCTCGCTGCCCATACAATGTTAGCAAATCTTCAGGATGGCACTGAAATAACACCATGCTTTGCCCTTGATGGTGTGCTTTACACCATTGGTAGTAGCGCTCCACGAAAGAAATCCTGTGATCTCTGCGTTCAAACTGAACCGGGTAGAAGTTGCTCAACCACGGGGGGTTGATTCCGTTGGAGAGGAAAGCTCTCTCTGTGAAGTCGGTTGAGTCCGGTACATCTAGGTGGCTGTCGTGGTAGTGTAGACTTTCATCGATAGTTGATGTAAGTGGTGAAGCAAAGAAATGATGAACAGTTAGGAGTGGTATCAATATGATTTCTACAAATTTGGCTGGAGAAACGGGTGAAGGCTGTTTTTTTGGTTAAGGTAAGATGAGACGTGAAAATATAGAGGCATACATGTATTGAGTGAGAGCAAATGAAACGGTAGGATAACGATTAGTGTTCAAGCATTAATATAGGCACTGTTTACGCTTGAGCAAAGCGCATGGAAGCAGTCGCATGTTTATATTACCTAACCGGTCAATTTCAAGGTGAATAATGAGTAAAAAATGGACTACGGTCTGTCCAGACTAAGACTGTAATGTAAGGGTGAAGCTATAGTAACGACTCTAGACTTTTACACAGGACCTTCACACTCACTCTGTCCAGACCAGGACAATGATATGAGGCGAAGCCAAAGCAACGAGCCCAAACTTTGACATGCGACGTCCATTTTCACCAGGTTCCCCTCTCACTTTCCACACCGACCTTTTCGAAAACCTTTGGGTTATACAAGCTGTTCTCCTCCCACCTACAACAAGGACGCTTTCTCATCTCCACCTTTACTGACTTTCTCTCTGCCACACCATATCCCAAAAGAGGTCTGCCCTCGTGCCCTCCCTCCTCTCATCTTCCCGCCTCTGTCTGGCTATATCTGGCCATCTATGTATGGCGTCTGCTTTTTTCCTTTGCGCCTATTGCTGCCAATTTATCCGCGTATGCGCCTCTATCCTCCCCGGTGTCTTCGCTTCAACGATTTTCCGCCAGCTTGCCACCACCGGCAAGGGTGCATCCACATTTTACTCATCATTAGCTGTGAGTTTCAATCCACCCTGCAGGCTTGCTCATCTCTCTCCAAGCCCCAATCTCCAAGACTTGCTTTCTGATCAATCATTGTAGGGTACAGGCTCTACACAGCTCCTCGCAAAATAGTCTCATCATCCAATCCAACCACACCCTCTACCCGGAACGCGAAGCCCACCACAACCAAGGATGCTATTCGACCTGAAGAAGACGACGACCCGAAGTCGTTTGGAGCTTTTTACAAAACAGACGCAAAGGTTGCGATACTGTTGACAAGACTATCGCCAAGACTTCCGCGCACTCATCACGGGCCCGTACGTGCTCGAACATTACTGTGATGCGTGGTCGGGTAGAAGAGAAAACCAAATCCTCCGGTATATCCAAAACAACCCGCACAAATTGGCATTAGACGAGAGTACTTTGATGGTGTACCCAGTCCAAACCGACGGGCGGCACGCTGTGCCGCGCATGGGGCTTACAATTTGCCAAATGTACCGCACGGTTGAGAACAAGGTGCGCGGAGAGTTTCATCATTCAATGGATCAACAATTAACTACAGCAAAACGGTTCGTCTGAGTTACGGGAAAATCACTCCCAACGTCAAAATGGAAAATATTGTCGTCAAGTCTCTTGGGCCCTTCAAAGAGCTCGGCGAATGTCCTCTGGAAGCGTTCAACCGATGCTTCAACATGCTCATGTACGTCTCATATAGCCTCAGCCCTTCGACCTGGCCTACTCGCTTTGGACGGGAGAATTGGGCTGATTCTGCTGCTTTCACGCGCGAACACAAGCCCGGTTGGATGCAAGAGAAACGAGAGGCCACATCTACAATCCCCCCACCTGACTTGAGAGACATGCACTCCAATCAGCCTCCCCCGAAACCCACGCTCCAGCTGAATGCCACCTGGAACCTAGAGTCGAAGATGGGTCTTGCACAGGGGTTTTTTGCGAAATTGGAAGAGAAAAATCTTCTCGGCCAGATTGTGAGGAAAGCAGGATTGATGTGACTCTAGACATGTGTGCTGAGGAAGTCAGAGATTTTGTCCGATGCCGTTTGCGAATGCTTCATTACGGTGGCCAAATCGAGACTATGATCACAGTTCCCCATGGTTCTAGTGGACAGTATGAAGACTGGTCAGTCATACAAAAAGAACTTTGGGACTCGGATAATGCCACCACCGATTTTGAGGTCGAGCTCAGAGAGGCAGAAGACATGGAAGAATTTTAGGAAATGGGTGGGATTCTGATTCTGGCCAAGGAGATTCTCGAGACAGAAGGCACAAATATTCAACAAAAGGATGCAGACAACACTGAAATGCGGGAAAGCTCTGGAGTGAATGTCAAACTCCGGATATAGAGTCATCTGTTATTAAGACACTACGTGGTGTGGCGTATTGAGATAATAACCATGTACTGTAGCCATCCTAGTTCCATGTAGCTAACTTTGTACCCGCGATATAGAGACTCTAGATAGCGGGTACAAAGTGCGTTTCACTCAAGCAGGGGTAAATCAGTGGGTGATCAAGGTCTCAAAAGGTCGCCAGATGTGGTATCTCGACACTAGGTACTTCGCACCTGGAAAGATCATGTTGTGCACACTTCCATCACGAGCTGGCTGACGAAATCGTTATCTTGATTTCTAGAGATGTCCATGATATTATCCGAGTTAGCGACATACTCTGGTATAAGGTTTCCAGCCATTAATGTTCTTCCAGATGTAAAGCACAGGTTATGAAACAATTGGTTATGATACAGCTATTTTGCTGGACTCATTATGGAACTGGCTGTTGATTGTCGTCGTGAGTGACCCACATTAAGATTAGAGCTGCAATTGGTCATAGCTCGGGGTTGTTCACCAATATTGAACTTCGACAATAAGGCATACTGCACCTTAGGCCGGTTATACTGGCTTCATTCTATGGCGGGAAAAGCAAAGGCTAATGAGCTATTGAGATTATTATAATACAAACGCACTGAACGCGCCTTCGAGCGCGAAATCAAACCATCGTTGATGTGCGTTTTTTTCCTTTTCTCGTCTGTCACTATTACAGAGTATCCTCTAAGGCAAGAACCTAGAATGGAGATCAGCGAAACTCTCGTGTGAAAAATGGGGGTGGGGCCTTACTATAGCAGTACGGGAAGGAATATAGACTTGCAAAAAGTTCTTCCGGTTGTTCCACGCGAAAGGGGTCGTGAAGAACCTTGAACTATCATCAACATTGCCATGACCTCCAAAGTCCTTGCTGTCGGTGTTCAACACAATGCGATAAGTGCCCTCTTGTTCCACGCCAACGCGGTAATCAGTGAAACTGTTCGAGGGGTGAAAGTTGAAGATCCAGAGGAGGCCGGCTCGTTCGAAGACAATTACTTTATCGCTTTCATTCTTCAGACTCACATACGCTTGGGGAGAGTGTAACCACCCATATTTCTCCTCGGTCCACTGCATCTTGCTATCAAAGTCATTCAAGAAGTGATAGCGTAGCAATTTATCATCGACCAGATTGAACTGCCGTCGAGCATACTGGAAGCTGTTGCCATTGCCTTCTCGGGGAAAGTCAAGCCACTCTGGGTGGCCAAACTCGTTCCCTTCGAAATTGAGATATCCTTCACCCCCAAGACCGTGCGTGATTAGGCGAATCAGTTTGTGCAGGGACAGTCCTCGGGAGATGACAGGTGTCTCTTCCGTCAAAACGGACATGTTGGTGTACATTTGGGCATCACACAACCAAAACAGCAATGTCTTATCACCGACCAGCCTGTTCATAGTCAGTAAAGATCAGATTGGACGGGGAGGAGACGCTTGCGCTTGATCATGGCTTTCGGCATAGGCAATCGTTTTTTCGCCATGCCGCCGGTTCGTCAAAGTGAACACGAGGTTACCCATGTCCCACTCAATGTCTTGCTTTTCCTTTAACCATTTGATGTATAGGTCTGGCACCGCCATGGCCAGTCGGTAGTCAAATCCTATTCCACCAAGCGACAATGGCACACAAAGACTGGGCATACCCGAAACGTCCTCCGCGATGGTTATGCACTCGGGATATAGCTGGTGCAACATCTCATTAGCCAGCATGAGATAGACCACGCCTTCCTCATCAACGCCAGGACCGAAGTATTCATGATAGCCACCGGAGAAACCCCTAGGATAAGTCAGTCACGTACAACCACTAATTGCGCACTAAAACTTACGTCCCAATGCCATGGTGCGTGTAGAGCATACTGGTCACGCCATCGAATCGAAAGCCATCAAATTGATACTCCTCCATCCAAAAGCGGAGGTTGCTCAGAAGGAAGCGCAATACTTCGTGGTTACCGTAATTGAAAAGGCGACTGTCCCAAAGATCATGGCGACCTTTAGCACCCTCATGAAAGTAAAGATGGTCGCTATTATCGAACATGTTCAAACCGTCCAAAACATTCTTGGAAGCATGGCTGTGCACAACATCCAGCAGTACGGTAATGCCCATGCCGTGAGCAGTATCGATGAGCTCTTTGAGGTCGTCTGGAGGTCCATAGCGGCTACTCGCGGCGAAAAAGCTGTTGATTTGATACCCAAAGCTTGCGTAGTAAGCATGCTCCATGATGGCCATCAGCTGAATGACGTTGTATCCCAGATTTTTGATCCTCGGAAGGATGTTTTGCGTAAATTCCTTGTAGGTGGCCACCTTGGGCTCTGGCGAGGAAATTCCGACGTGAGCTTCGTAAATACGAGCACTCTGAGGCTTCGGCGGACGCTTGTTCTTGAAAACGTAGGATTCTTCTTTGGGAGGGTTCCAGAAACGAGCATCGTAAACTGGGGATACGTTGAGGTCCTGAGTCACTCGTTTGATCCAAGCGGGGATGCGTTCTTGTCGGGCGTGATCGTTGGGCACGACCAAGGAGATCTAGAGCAGCGCATCGAATGGCGTGAGTACCGGCTAAACAACACAGGTGGAGATGAAAAGAAGCGTAATACCTTTAGTTTGGAGTCATGAGGAATGGCTGGCTGCCCGTTTTTGCCGGGGACTGTGACCTCGAATACGCCAAATTCGTTCTTGTGCATGGGCGTAGCATCGCGGTCCCAATTGTTGAAGTCACCGATGAGGTAGGCACGGAGAGCATTGGGGGCCCATTCCCTGTATATAACATCGCCGTTGTCCTGAACATGGAAGCCAAAGAGTTCATAACCCTAGGCAGCAATCAGCATTTCAAGGTCTACCGAAAGGTGCACATAGGGTGGGTGCTTGCCCTAGAGAACTTTTCCAGACCGCCTTCGGTCTCATCGATTGTCTTCACCCATTGTTTTGTCTTTGCGTATCGGCTACGAAGGGCGTCCTTGAAAGGGGAGAGATAGCTATCGAGCTCGACGATGCCTAGATGGGACGAAGTTAACGAAATGAGCTTCTCGCGAGATTGGCAGTTGTGGACGTGCCTGTGCCGTCACTGGGCATTTGTCCGGGGGCAGGATCCGTCACGGAATTGCCAGAAGTTCCGTTCGAAGCCATGCTTGTGAAAGGGGAAAGAGTGGAGTCTGGCTGGTGTATGTGAGAGAGAGAGAGAGAGAGAGAGAGAGAGAGAGAGCGAGGGCGGTCTAGGCCCGCTTGGGTGGAGATGGGGCACAGAAAGCGGGAGGAGAGGAGCAGAGGGAGAAGGAGGGGGGAAGGAGCAAGTACTCACATTTATGAGTCGCGGGGGACAATTGATTACTTAGTTGGGGTAGATGGTGGGCTTATTTACTTGGACAGTACATGGATCATGATTGCGGGGTGGAGTGGTGTCTGGCCATCTGAATGGGAGCTCATTTGCTTGTCGTTCCTCAACCAAAAAAGCCATACCGGACCCCTGCCGCTACCAAACGTCATAGCGCGATAGTTGCGTACATACAATCCCACCGCGTCCAAATGCACATGTATAGATGAGAATCCTACTGTCTGTCTAAGCTAACAGCCATTTATGGCAGAATCTGTACAGTCTTGTCAGACATCTATTGCACTGCGCAGTCCTCTTCTCCCTTTATTTTTTTGGTGTACCGTTCATTCCTTGCACAACGATTTCTCCAAGAGCCTAGCACGAGCCGAGGCGACAATGAGGAATCCACCTGTGCTATTCCCACATCCTAACCAGGCCGTACAAGTCAATCACTTGGTGCTATGCAGGTACCTACCTAGTACTCAGCTATACTTGATGGCTTCCTCTTGCCAGCCATCTAATCACCAGGTGATTCGCTCCACATGTTGGTTTTGGCATACTTGGAAAATGCCTTATTTCCGACCTTTGCTTACTCAGAGCTCTCCACTCCACCCCACGCACTCCCACTCCGCCCTTTAGTTACCCCGCCCAAAGCGGCGCCCTGCGGAGAGCACGGCGTACCTACCTAGGCAGTCATACACATGACTTGCTCATCTCCCTGACCACCACTCCATCTCCATCTCCGTCTGTCCACCATCTATATCACCACTCCTGCCGCCGCAATGCGCCTTGCGTCGTGAGCCGTTGTCGCCAGAAGTCCTCTCCTAATCTCACCATGGGAGCTCGCCGCCACCATTCCAACCCTCGGACATCATGACTTCTCGCACCGGCACCCTTCTCCTCGCCCTTTCCCCTCCGCATCCTCGAGCCGCACGCATCGCTCTCGCCGGCACCGCCCGTCGCGCCTTCTCTCCCACCAGCCACTCCAACTCTCGCTACAATCCCTCCGACTTCACCACCCAGGGTTACTCCACTCAAGGTTGGTCCACTTATTACTATCCCGACGAGCCCCTAAAAGGTCCTATAGCAAAAGCGACAACTGCTGTCAACAACCACATCACACCTCGGAACCTGAAGGATTTCCTGGATCGTTATGTCGTGGGCCAAGATTATGCCAAAACTGTCATTGCGACTGCAGTTTATAGCCAATATTTAAGGCAGAGGTTACAGCAAGAGCAGCCCGAAGAAAGCCATCCTGTTGAAGGTACCGCTACATTTCTACCCATGTAGTTCCCGTCACACTAAGTGAGAATGTAAAACAGACGAATGGCCAGGCCACAGCCAGGCATTGCCCAAGAGCCAGATTGAGAAGTCAAATGTCCTCATGCTGGGTCCTACTGGCACAGGCAAAACCTTGATGACCAAAACTGTCGCTCGCTGCTTGAACGTGCCCTACAGCGTATCAGACTGCACACCTTTTACTCAGTCCGGCTACATTGGAGAAGATGCCGAAAGCTGCGTAGCACGGTTGCTTGCAGCTGCAAATTATGATGTCGCTGCGGCGGAATGGGGGATTATCGTATTGGACGAGATTGACAAGATAGCTGGCGTCAAAGTTGCCCATGGCAAGGACATTGGTGGCGAAGGCGTCCAACAGTCTTTGCTCAAAATCATCGAAGGCACCACACTTCAAATCCAAGCGAAACCCGAGCGTAGCAATAGCAGCACAAGGGGTTCAGCTGGTCTGTCCTCAAACAGCGGCTTCTGGGATCGAAACAATCCATCGGGGCCCAATTCCATGTCACCGAGTGGGAAAGGCGAGGTTTTCAATGTCAGAACGGACAACATCCTCTTCATATGCACTGGCGCATTCATTGGCTTGGACAAACTTATCTTGAGCCGTAAAGCCAAGGGAGGGATGGGCTTCGGTGCCCACGTCAGATCATCCGCCGGTGACGCGGGCAAACATGAGACTATCTTAAGCGATGCAGACGTCGCAAGCTTTAGCAAAGACATGCCCATTTATATTCCGGTGGAGACGGAGCCAACCACCCGAGGTCACACTGGCACGAACAGCTATAGAGAAGAACACTACAACATACTTAATTATATAGAGCCAGCAGACCTACAAAAATACGGCATGATCCCCGAGCTTGTAGGCCGAATACCGAAGACATGCGCGGTCTCTGCATTAGACGAGGAGGCGCTCGTACGAGTACTCACTGAGCCAGAAAACAGCCTTATTGAACAGGAGAAAAGGCTCTTCCTCGCAGATGGTATCCAACTGCATTTTACAAGCGCCTCGTTGCGAGAGATTGCAGCAAAGGCGCTGAAAATGGGTACGGGCGCTCGCGGATTGAAGGCCGTGGTGGAACGACTGCTTCTAAGCTGCAAGTTCGAAACACCAGGTATGGTTAAGTTCTTATTGAACGTTCTGGAAGGCGACCCTCTGACACACACCCCCAGGCTCTTCTGTTAAGTACATACTCGTTACTCGAGAGGCTGCTCAGCTTAAACGCGCCCCCTTACTTTTTGACAAGGGACAATCTCAAACCTTTGAGACAACGTATAAACATGAGGAAGACGAATGGCTTGACGAGCTGCAAGAGAAGGACTCTGTGGAAAGCTTCTCTCAGTGGCGAGCAGTCAGCGCAGTGGGTGGTTAACGTGTTTGCTTGCACCTCCTGGATATATGTACACCTACATAAATCATAACGACCATTGATGCCACACCCCATATACTACCCATGATATATAACTGATATAATTATTATACCTAAGACCCCAAGAGTATCTTAGTAGCGATTAGAATACAGTGTTGGGAGGTGGTGCAGTCTGTCAGAGTTAGCATAACATGAACTTCATACCTAGCCTTACCGTTCGTTGCCTATGAATTTATCACTCATGTGAATGTCGATGTATCCCGCACGCACATAATCTTATCAAGCATCTGTAGCATACATATGTATATATAAAACAAATATACATTCCTAAATAGTAAAATTAGAGAAAAATAAAACTACAGTAATATTTTCCTAGTATCCTACTTACATATAAGAGAATTATAATTTGAAGGGGGAAAAGTACTCGAAGCGTTACATGTGAAGCAGTCAGTAAGTGTTGTGAGTGCGGGCTATTTCCATACCTGGGTGCCACTCAAGAAGTGACGTAAAGATTCACCTGTACCTGAAGAGGAGGGGTGATGGGGTTGATCCTTCTCCTTTTGTTCCTTCCTATCTGTCCGGCATCCTTGCAATCGACGCACAGGATCGGACCGGGTTAGGTAGAGAAAGGGAACTGCATGTAAGTATGCCCAAGCACCACCCCACCGAGCAACACGGCCAGAAAAGAATAGAGTGTTGTGTATCTTTGCCCTCGAATCACTTTTCTCCCTATCATCCTTCATGTCAGCACGGCATGCGAATTCGCCTTTCTTTCGTTGGGCGAGGCATGCCGCACACAGTTCATCCGATCCGACTCCCGCCGGCATCTGTCAGATAATACCCGATTCAAAAGGCGGCGGCGGCGTTTGAAAGGGAAAAAAAAATGGGAAAGGGACCTGTCTCGCCCCTGCATGTGTGCGTGCATGTTGCGGTTAATAGATTGTTTTGTAGATTACTTCCGCTCGGCCTAACTAACCCACCTGCATTGCGGCTCGTTGAGTCGGGAAGAGCGAGAAACGTCAGGACGGTTGGAAGAAAATCTTCAGAACTGGCTTGCTTCTCGTCTCTGATTCGGTGGGGAGAGCCGTTACCGTTTGACAGGGGTGTGCAGAACTTGACCGGCATGAGAAGGGGGGTAGGGGGAGGGGGGACAGCGGGCATATGGGTTAACCACACCTGCATGATGATATTGAAAAAGAACGCTGGAGATAAGAACGTGCGTGTAGTACGATGCCAGATCTCATGTGATAACGATACGAAGAGAGAGAATGATGGGATAATAGAGAGAGCAAATATGTTGACCGGTCATGGGTGAGCGAGCACTTGTCTTCATCTTCCGAAATCGGTCGTTCTTTAAGAGGACAGTGGCAGTTGCACTTAAGGAACTGCTCTTCACACTCATATACCACGAATATCGTTCCGCCATTTTTGAGACCGTCATCAACTTTTCTCAATGAAAACTACCAAGTTTGCGAGTACTCAACAGAAGCCATTCTGCGGCTTTGGAAGAAGTGTTTGGTACTTTGTCATCTCCACCTACACCCAAGTCCCAGATCTTTGATCCAAATCACCAGGTCTGATTCATGTTGTCCAACTTGAATACGAATTAAATGTATCGAAACAGCAAGGGCACAAGCGGATTGGCAGTGAGAACAAACACGGTAGAGATGATCATCATGGGCATGAAACTCCCGAGAAATGTGCAGAGAGACAAGTTTTCAGATACCCTGCTCTTCATGTCTCTCGTTCACTCTCTATGACGTTGATTGTTGGTGTAGTGAGCTTCTGTAGAGTCTGGTCGGTGTTCTTGACTCCACTCAACGCATCGAGCTTCCGTTTTCACTTCCCCAGTTTGCGTGAAAGAAAGATAGTAAACGGAAGAAACCGAGTCATTTTCCATCGAGAGTACGTGTGGGTTGCGTTTGGAGATACTGAGAGTGTACTGTAACCTCCCTTAATGAAGTGAACGAACTTTGTCCCGAGGTACAAAGTCGTTCGTTCATTATCGAGACACTACGTATAGTAATGTTTTGAGATGTCTATAGGTTATTGTAGAAGCCCTGGGTGAGTTAAGCTGGCTTTGTGAATGGGATATGGATAGTATAGTGGGGTGTGAGAAGAGACGGGTTTGATGAGGTGGATACGCAAACGTCGGAGAACAAGTTTGTGCAGTTTGTTTGGCACATTGAAAAAAGGAATGAATATCTGCAGTATCTACATGCATGGAGAAAAAACCTACAACCACGTTCCTCGTGTATGTCATCATGTCAACAAATGATAAGCAATGCATGGTGTCGTTCATACATGAAAAGCTTACTCTGTGTCTGGTTTCCCAACAGAGAACCCTCCGCGGCAATAAGCTTGCATTTGTCATCTCATAGTTGGAGAACCTCAGATACCTTTCAGGGTTTCGGGCCTGGACGCGGGAGCAGGTAGGTACACATCCACCCACCTAACCCTCCGATCCCGACCCGACCCGACCCTGCTACCCCCCAACACGGTCCTGATCGTCGTAAACAACAGGTCCGAGAACTGACCAGACAATTTACTTGTTAGTTATCCCACGTCGAATGCATCATCCCGCCCCTCCTCACTCTATCGAACCCATGCTTGCGCACAAGGCACGTACAGGTTAAGATCGCGCCGTATCGTCAGGGAGCGGGCGGCGGTCACGTCCAAACCCCCAATCCACAGGGCAGGTAAGCTAACTCAGATGCCGATGCCCAAGAAAATGCATTGCATGAAACGATAGACCGGCAAACCGTAGAACAAAGGCTAGTTTGAACGGTTCGCTGGCCCTTCGTGTTGCGTTGGCTTTTTTACTTGCTGTTGATTCTGCAGAGAAATGCGTTGTGCATGGGTGCGCGTGAGCGAGCGAGCGGGCTGCGTGAAGAGGGGCCTAACTCCGTCGCAAAGCGAACAACAATGGCATGCCTGTTCGGGTCGCGATGCTATGCGATGCTGTGCGCGGCGATGCCATGTATTGCAGATGGACCGCCCCCCCCTTCCCAGTCTCAGCCCGATATTGAGGTGCATCTGCACCGATAGATTGCGCTGACGGTTTAGATTGGCAAAGGTGGGAGGGTGCGTATTTTGCGGTGAACACGGCGCCATGTGCGGGGGCAGCATGCGAGTGCGAGATGATGTGTGAAAAGGAGAATTGGAGAGGGAGCGAATCGGAAGAATGTCCGATGGAAAGGGAGATGGAGAGCACGAAAAGGGTCTAAGAACCGCACGAATGAACTCACCATGATTCTTCCCCTCTTCTTCTCTCTGCTTCGTGGGATACGAGGCATAGTCGTACATGCGCATCCTGGAGGGGGAATTGTGCGGGCAGGGCGAGGAAAGGGTGTCAGGTCTCGCGGCGCTGGAAATGTACACGGCATTAGCTCAGGAGTGTACAACAATGAAGTAGAAGAAGAAGAAGAAGTCAAGTCTATTCTATTCTTCCAAGCTAGTTCCTCGAATACGACGGAATGAAGAAATCAAAAACCCCTGTATTGAGAATCATCATAATTCAAATCTTCTCCAGATGTGGAGATAATAGAGCCTAGAGAGGGAGTGCGGTTCCCATGTCCCATCTAGATGTGTAGCCCGATGCGCCGCCCATTCCCCTTTGGTATCTTTGGATACGAAGTGATGATCGTGAAGGCAGTCTACAGATCGATCCTTCGTCTCAAACGCCAGTCTGTTTCGAAAAGAGTCGTCCACCCCATCGATTGATCGTCCCGCTATTCTTTGCAACCAAAACGCCGAACTCCAATGCGGAGGCTGCCGCGGCCAAGTCATCCGTGAAAACTGAATACATGTGTGAAGAATACTAAAAATGATAACTATAAGGTCGGCGACAAGAGGAACAAGAACATTCAAAAACTCGGAACAAGTGGCCGCCTTACGCCTCATGATCGCCAAGCTATTCAGCATATTCGGGATCATCAACGTAGAAGTAAACGCATCGCAATTGCTTGCCCTTCTTTGTCGGGCCTTGCTCCCACGTTGGAGAAGCAGGCCGCGAGAGGTTAAGAGGAGTGGTAACAGTGGACTGTGGCGCCGAAGCGTAATAGTTGTTGTGTTGAGGAAATTGAGCAGCTTCCGAGGAAAAAGAGAATTGGAAGCTGTCAATGGACTGCGGGCGCGGAATCTGCGCCTCCATATTCATGCGTGGATTTGTAGGACTGATCATAGGCGCGTCAAACGAACTGGGGTTGCGTTGATGCCTAGCAAAGCTTGCAGCAGATGCAGAAGCCGGCGGGGAAGAGAATTGAGGTGCCACTTGGCGATGAGAAGGGGGGATTCCCACGGACATGTGAGCTGGTGGTTGCTGATACGCCACCTCCATGGGGGACATGGGGTTGGCGAACTGCGGTACGATTGGAGTGGTAGGCTGTGAGTAGTGACCTAAACTGGCAGCGTACTGGGTCTCCGGGTTCCCAAAGTTCATGTTGGTATTGACGTTGGTATTGATGTTAGGGGTGGGGTTGTTGATGCTATTGAATACGGGTATGCATATATTCTGAGGGTGCTGTTGCGGTGGACGGTACTGCTGTGATTGCGCCACGTATTGCTGGGTGGGTATGCTGAGTGTACGGGGTTGCATCTCTGGCTCCTTATTCTTATGGTCGTCGGTGATGTGGAAGATGTCGGAGAGGTGCTGCGCCACTATGTGCTTTGTCTTGCTATCCCTCAACGTAAAGATGACGCGGTACCCTTGCGGTGACTTGTCTTCTTGATGGCGGCAATAACAGGCAATCCGCATGGCGAAGTCGACCTGCTTTGCGTCCGCCGAGGAACATTTTGGGTCGGTTGGTTCCTTGAACCTCTTGTACTCCTTCTCATTGATCATGATGACACGATCGTTCTCGTACTTGAGAAAGCCGTCCTCGTCCGTCGTCTTCTTCTTCTTGCGGTCGTAGCGCTTGCGCTCACGCTCCTTGCATCCTTCACATATGACGACCTCTCCACCATTCTGTGGATGCCTCTCGTCGTCCTTGTCGAGCTCGGCCAGCTGCACATGCGGAGGCCTCCTCGGCATATGCTCCTTGCCCGCGGCACGACGGAGAGCCCTGTCACGATCCGCGGGTTCTTCCACAGCGGTGGCACAGACCAGATTCACCTGCATCTCCACGATACGGCCTTTGGCCTCGGCATCTTCCCTGTCTTGGGGGGTGGCGTGCTGTTTGGGCTTGGCCAGGGTTTGAGGGGGGAATCGGATGTGCTCGTAGTTTGTCGGGGTTAGTAACAACTCCATCTTGATTTGCGTCTCGGCCCGCGTTTTCGACTTGTCACCCTTGAGGTACACTTGAACCGGGGGTTCGTTGGACTGAGGGATGACGATGGCATCTGGGGCAGCCAAGTCCAAGTTCCACGCATCGCTGGACGTGTCTTTGGCGGTAAAGAGCATGTCGCTGGAAGTCTCCGGAGAATTGGACTGGCTGGTTTGCTGAAGAAAGTCGCCGGGTGAGCTGAGTGAGCTGAAGATGGGTTGGGAATCCGGGGTGGTGACGGAGGGGGATTGGTAGGCGGGAAAGTCGAAGAGGTCACCTGATTCCATGGGCTCCGTCTTGATGTTTTTGGGCCAATGGGGGGAGAGGTCTATGGCCGAATCGCGGGCGTGGATGACGGAGTCTTGGGTGAAGAAGCTCTCGGGGGAGTGACAGGACGGATCATCGGGGAGTTGGTCCAAGAGGTGGGTGGTTGGGATGTGCAAATCGGCAGGATTGACGGTGGTATACAAGCCGGCCATGGCGGGGAGGGATGAAGCGAGAAGAAGCAGGAAGCGAGGCGTAGCTGGAATAATTGATTAGGAGAGGATGGATGCAGAGAAGTAAGGCGAGCAAAGGTTGCGGCTGCAGTCGGCTGAGGCCGATGGCCGGGGCAATTGGAGTCGAGTGGGAGCGAGGGGAAAGAAAAGGGAAAGTAGCGAGCGTGCAGGCTTTGGGGATGGCAGCCACGGCCGAGGGGAGTGGAGATTTGGGCGTGGCGAGGCTGGGCGGTGATGTGAAGACTATTGAACGTTTGTTTATGGGAGGTGACGATGATATCGACGAGGGCGGCGGTGGTGAGAGTAGAGGCAGTGCGTGGTTGGCTCCGATTCTGGGACGGGCAGGTCCGTGTGTCGGCCTGAGGAGGGGCGCGGCCAATGAGGAGGGGTGGGTAGGTATGCAGCTTTTTGCTCGATTGTGGCAGACGAGAAATTTTTTGGCGGCGGTCTTTCCTCTCTTCCGTGGTAGCAATGGCTTCAATGGCAGGGCCCCATGGGAGAGAGGGATGGAATGCTAGAGGGAAGAGGTAGGGCAGTGCGGGAGGGAGTGTGGAGTCGGGGTGAAACTGGAGCTGGAGGTCGAGTGGGACAGGTGGAACTGCGGAGGGATAAGAAGGCGGATGGATGGATGGATGGATGGAGGGAGGGAGGGAGGGATGAATGGAAAAGAAGAATAATAAAAAAGGTGGGTTTGGGCGGCGGGGGGTGGGAGTTAATGAAGAATGAAGGTAGGATAGGATAAAGCAGGGCAGCAGAAGTGAAGGCAGGGGAGGGTGAGTGTGTGTGTGTGTGTGTGTGTGTAGACTAAAAAAGATGGTCTCGTCTCTGGCTCTGGCTCTGTGTGGTTCTGGGTGTGGTTCTGGTTCTGGCGCTGGGCCTGGTCAGCAGCAGCATTAACTACCTACTGAGTCCTGACTGAAGAGCTGCTTGACTGATTTTGACTGCAGCTGGCTCGCTCGCTCGTCCCCGTCCCCGTCCCCCGTCTTCCCCGTCGTAGTCGTCGTCGTCGCGTCCCCCCACCCCAGACGGCCGAACGCTCAGACTTCCGTGCCTCGCCCGGCGTCAATCCGACCAGGCCAGGGAGCCAGCCAAGACCCACCCACCCCGTCCATTCACCATTCACGATACTGACTAGCAACCTCACTTGCAAGTTGCGACCAAACTTGTGCTGCACTCTCTTCTGCACGCTGCACGCTGCACACACCAACTACTGTCTGCCTACTACACAAGCCTGACCCCTGCTGGCCCCCTCCCCCGTGCGAACACCAACACCAGACCCGTCTAGCTATCCTGCCCTGCTGCTGCTGCTGCATTCCCTACTGTACTTACTGTATGATAGCTTGCTTGTGCTGCTGCTGCTGTTGTGCCCTCGCGTCCTCGTTTCCATCGGCTCCGCCTTCTCCAGCCTTTAGTCCTCTCTCTCAGCCACACTCTGGTACCCTCTGCCATCCCTGTCCCTGCTCTGTCTGCTTCCCCCAATTCATGCCATGTCATGGCTACGATGGACTGATGTACGTCCGTAGGGTTTGATTGCGTGCTATGGGATCATAATCTGAGATGGCTGTACATACATACATATCATGCCCGCATGGATGCTATTATGAATCACCACTTGTTGTCCAGTGCGCTCTGTCCATCCACCCACCCATCTACCCATCTACGTAGTTGTACATGGACTGTACAGCTCCGACGGCCAACGGCCATGCAAAACGACGCCAGCAAGCGGGAGATCACAGCGTCAAGGTTCCTGTACATCTTGGCGTGCAGATCTCACCCTGGCCCGCCTGCCCTCTTGCAGCGCCTGTACAGTAGTAGCGCACCACCACGACTACGGTTCCTAGCCATCTGCCATGGTTCCTTTCTACAGTACCTAACACTCCATCATCCATCTACCCATCCATCTACCCAACTTCCTCACGCTGCGAGCATTGAATTGATGCATCCCCATCACCCTCCCATCTGCAACCAGTACCATTCCAGCCCATGGGTCAGGTACAGGAACGTTGCATTGTAAAGGGGGAAGAAGAAGAAGATGCAAAAGAAAATCTCTGCGCAAGCATCAGCCCGCGCGCGAATTACGCCCCCCGTACCTTTCCGCTGGTATGCCCTCGGGACAAAGCCACTAACCACAAGGCACTCACTCTACCTATTCATGCGCTACTGTGTGTGGATGTGGGTGTGCATAGTTACGGCCGCGGCTGTCTGTTGTGATTGTTGTTGTTGTTATTATTATTATTATTATGTTAGTAGTAGTAGTAGTAGTAGTAGTAGTAGTAGTAGTAGTAATAATAATCATAGCTAATCATCATAATAGTCGAATGATGAGAGAGGAAGAAAAACAATCCTCTTCGGCCGCTAGTCTCGTCTTGGGCTCACGGGTGGCAACCAACATCACACCGTCTGCACACGACGCCCCAAGAATATACCGGTGGCGCCCCAGGATGAAATCTCGGAACAACTGGTGGCTGTTTTGTGCCAACTCGCAGCCAGCCATGACTTCCAGTCGCATATCTTCCGATGCCCAAGACGCACGCGGCCCAGCTTTGGGGCCAGCCGTGCCACCCTCTCCCTCCCTCCGTGATTCGCTCCTAGTCGGCTACCTGCTTTTGACGACTGCAGGTACACAAAACAATGGCATGGTAAGCTGTGTAGGCACACGGCGTCTGCCCTCAGGCGCAGACACTTTTCGACGACTTCCCATGCCTTCTGCCATTCATGTCTTCTATTCTTGATTACCCCTCTTTGCTTACCTGAGCACAGTCCCCATAGCACATAGCACCACCACCCATCCATCATTACACCCGTCTCACACTTTGAACTCTTGTACCTTGATGTTACTACCATTGACCTTTTGCTGCCACTGTACAGCGTCATGAGAACCCGTCACGGAACAAAGTTGTCTCCATCAATGGACCACCCATAGTGATTACCCAGCTTCCGAGTGAGGAGACGAGACCCAACGGCCAGCCCAGACATGCCTCGTTAACAGTGCAGCTTTATCGCTGCCTCTGGCATAGACACGGTAATAACTTAATGCCCATCCATCCTGCCTCGATGTCTATATTCGTGCAAGAGGTGTTTTGATTGGTAGCTTCTTCGATGAAGTTGGAACAAGGCAGGGCATTCGCTGAGAGGCGGACGCTACTCGTCCCAAACCACGGTACACGCCCAAAGCGGAAGATCCAGGACGGCCTTTCTGCCCGGCCCATTGGCCAGGCCACGCTCCCCCTCTCCATCCTGACATCTACACCGTACATTCACCGTCTATTGTGTCCTGCCCATCCAAGGTTGGCTGTACGTTATTCTTCAGGCTCAGTCCCGTATCCTGCTCTCCGACGCACACACGCACACGACCCCACGATGGTACAGTTGCGATTGTGCCAATATACCCCGCCCCTGGATCTTGTTTGGCCTGGTCACTAGGTCTGACCACACAACGGCCTCCAGTCTCACGGCATACTATCAGATCATGAATGTGCCCCTCCGTCCCACCTTCGGGTTCAAGAGCCTTGCCTTCCACAGGCCGTGGCCTCGGCATGCAGAGCGCCGATCCAGCGTACGGCATGCAGCAGCTTTCCGGCTCCCAATGGACAACAGCAACTGCTCTCTCCGAATGCTACCCGCCGTAGAATCTGGTCCCGACACGACTTGGAAGAATCCTCTGCCTTGAGACGGATTGCTGCCTGAATCACCATACATGCAGTATGTTGGCATGGCATACCATCTTCTCTGGTCTGCGTGATGGAAAGCTTGCCAATCCTTGGAGGAACATGTCTGCATGCGTGTGGTGGACGACCACAGAAGGACCAACTGAACTGCTCCCCATCACACAGCCAAGTCTTGGCAGCAGATGAAAGAGAGGAACTCTTGTGCAATCCAAAGGCCCATGTAAACAAACCCAAGACTGTTGTTTCGTGACTTGTAGCATACATACATACATGTATACCTATGCATGTACAGCGGTGGTGGGTGTTGGACCAAAGGCACTGCACGGTCGACTGATGGAAGAATTACAGCTAACGGGAAATCAAGGTTGATACGATTCATGGTGCATGTAGGTAAGTAACATTACGCTGTTCACCATGTGATTCGAAAAGAGTTCGTGGGCTTCCATTTCTCGTGTAAGAGGAGAAGTCGTAGGGTGCTCAGTTGACGGCGAATCGTGCGTACATGTATACATGTTTTGAGCGTAGCGTCGTCGTACAACCCCGCTCTTCTCCCAGACACACTGGATGTTTACTTACGCAATCAAAAGCATGCGCCAGGAGATGTCTATGTATACAGGTACTGGTGAGCAAGGCCCTGGTTCTCTTGGGTTTAGAGTTTGCTGGGTACAAGGGTCTTCGGTTCCCATTTGCCCATCTTGGTATGTACCTACCTATGTATTGTACTGTACGTGCAGTACATTATGTGGTTGCGGGCGTGATGTCAAGACAGACAAGACAGGTGCAAGCCGAAATGACGACGTGCGAGGTTTGGTTTGGAACTCTGTTATTGATGATCCAAGAGAATGGTAGTGCTAAGCCAATGGCAACGCAAGAGGGAAAACGACAATACCCATCTAGGTAGGCAGCATACAATACAAGGTCGCAGAGACAACGGCTGCGTGCATGATGTGGTCCATCTATGGTTGGTGATGGCTCTCGATGCATGATGACTATCCAATGGTTAAGTAGCCGCCAGGAAGATGATGCATTCTTCAATCGCTCCCTCGCTCCACCCACACACTCACACACCCATCTCTTTTACCTTTCCGTCCCATCCAGCCAGTCATGAGGGTTCGTTATCGGTGCTCCTGTGTGTCATCTTCATGCTGGTAATATCTCCACCTCCGAATAGCCAGGTAGACGACGTTATTGTGCTTTGCATCGATGCTTCCATCCACGCACGGAGGACGACGCGAAGGTTATCGAAACAAGCACAGAGAAAGCAACACACACGCCGTGCATTAGACATCTTGGACTCTTGGGCCCGCCAATAACGCCCCGACGCCCAACACCACCACCACCCAGCGACGCCGTCCCCGCACCTGTACCCAAGAAACTTGACCGTAGCCACCGCCGTATCGCCCGGGACAGAACAAACGCTCCAGCCTGGCCCGTCGCTTGCCCCCGTCCATCGCCTGCTGCCACGGCCACGACCACTGCCACAGCCGTTGCCAAACCATCGCGGCGTCGTCTTCACCAGATAGGCTCATCCTCAGAGCCCCACCGGCCGCGGCGGCGACGACGCCATGCCATGAGAACGAGCTGCACCCAACATCGTCTTCACGCACACAGCTTCCAATCCCGTCCTATATTTCCCGCTGCCTCTTCACTTCGGCCACCGATCAGACCATGTTCGTATGCCATCCCCACCGCCATACATGTGCTTCCAGATTGCCCTACGTTAATGGTCTGATCTAAGAATATGGACTTTCTTACAGAAATACTACAGCTAATTGATAATGTTGTGTCAGTGCGGGAAATATTCCCCTCAGTAGCGCTCCGGAAAGGATTGGCACAAGACGTTGACGGTCTCTTTCAGAAGCGCTGGGCCCAAAGTAACGGTACTTTCTGTTCTTACTGTCATCTCCTGTCTATCTTTCTGGTCGTTGTTTGTTCGTTCGCACGGTCGGTGCCCTGCGGCCGCTAATTGACGTCCCCCCCAAAAGAGCCGAGATTCCCACATGATGGAGCCCAAATGGCGCGCGGCCGGGCTACCTATGTAGACGCAAGGAAACAAGTCCATGTAGCCGGTCGCGACTCCGCGTCCACACCGGCTCGAGCCACCGTAAGAGGAACTGGGGAAAAAGGACCGCAAATGCGTTGGTTCTGAACCCTCCCTCTGGCTCGACTCGTTTGATAACACATAGAAAGCCCCATCTACTCCAAAGAGGGAAATCGTCGGCGGTTACCGACCGAACTAGCACCTCTTTATCATGTAATATGAATGTACGTCTGCATGTATACGATGTGCCGTTACGAGCAGCCGTGTGAGGTGGTCTGCGTAGCTGGAAACAGATTGTGTATACCGAAGTTTTGACGATGCAATGCACAGGCAATTGCAGGCAAACCGACACAAGGGGATGGATCGTGTCACTGTTTGGACGGAGCCTAGCTCGCGAAAAGGAGTAGGTGGTCGCGGCCGTTCTCTTGGAAACCAACATTTCAGAAACCCCACCAATTCACAACGGAAGACATGGTGAGCGAGTGGTTCATCAGCAGTTTGATCTTGGAGTCATTGGATATTTCCTGTGCGGTCCTTTTGGAAAGGTACGGCCAGGTTAATTGACCTGGCGCGAAGATGAAGCGACGGTTTGCGATGAGTGGATCCCTGGAGAGAAGGAGAGAAGACGATTGGGTTCGCTGATGGTTATGGATGCTGCCGTGTGGATGTGAGTGAAAGCGATCTATAACGTCCTCAACCTCTCCTCTACCTATTCATCTGCTGGTTTTCGAACCCTGCAAACATCAATGTAAACGTAGCAATCAGCAAAGCTGGTAACTAGAGACACCTATACCCCTCCGATTCAAGGTCCCACCAACACCTCGCCACCCCCGCTATCAGGAATTCACGACCCTCGCTCCTTGGTTGGTTACAATTGAGTTACCACGACCCGCCCATGTGCATGTGTGTAGATGGCCTCTCCCCTCCTCTCCCTGCCTCGCATGCACGCTCCTCCTCGTCATCATGACTAAGTACCCTTGAGCCGAGAAGAGCGACCATGGTCCCAAAATCCAATCAGGCTATCGATATCCCGTAGCAAAAAGCCTGGGTCCTAAGAGAAGGTAACAAAGGTAGTCGTTTGCGGGGGAAGGGCAAGGGGAGCGAACGTGTGTTTGCAGATCAATCCCAAGTACAACCATCATCACGCGTACATGGACAGAGTTTGAGAGGGAGGGGGTGTGTGTTGCGGAAAACTATATTCAAACACGTCTTTCTTTCTCTTTTTTTAATCTTCCTGGTAGTTGTGCAGTGTGAGTGGTGTGTTTGCGGTGGGTTCTCGTTTCTGGGCATCGTCAATTGATTGATTGCTCTTTCTTGGGTGTCGTTTGATGTTTGGCTCACTAGGCAGGGACGTGTCACCCCCACGCATCGACACCATGATACGGTAGCAACTCTAGTTAGTCCGATCCAAACATTGCGAAAGATAGGCAGAAAAACATACACGAGTGTTTGTGCTCCCCCGGGGTTAGCTATTGCTACCCCATTCATCGTCTGTGCATCCACGTGCGGGACGCCAGGAATTGATCAATGCCCCATCACATTCGTGGTCTGTTACCCTGCGCGACAAGTTAGTCGATAGATTGCGCGTGCTTGCCATGCGAATTGTTCGTCACGTCTTCATCATTTGCGGGCGATAAGTTAGTCATCGTTGTCACCATCACGGCTGCAGATTGTGGGAACCCGATGCCGGGATAGAACGCAATGAAGTCATGTTCATGATGGCAGATACCTATTAAACTTTCCACCGACCGCAGCTTTTCCATGCCGAAATTTGCCTTTTGCCTTTTGCACAGAGGTTCCCAAGGACGTCGACGGTCATTCGCCAATCCCATCGCCGTAATTGTCTATGGTACATGAAATATAATCAAAAACTAACCAGTGGAAATTGTTATGAGGCTTCACCGTTATCCGGAATCACCTTAACCTCCATGAAATCCTGGTCCTCATCAGTTAACCGATCGCTCGAGCCGTGGAACCGCAGTCAATTCGTCTCGGTGAGTGGGCTTCAGAAGATGGAGATATCGGCCGTAACGGAAAGTTTCTTTTTTTCCCGGGACCGTGGGCAGTGCCGCTGGGAAAGACGTCTATTGGATCGATAAGTCAAATTGGGAACTTGATGATTTGAAGAGGAATGTTCGGTATTGGGGCCGTGTCTGCTGTCATGATGTAAACGGAAAGTTCGGAAAATGTGACCGTGGACAGGATGGGGTCGCTGGAGTGCTTGCTCTCGCACAACATGCCGCGGTCCTTTGAAAGTAGGGATGAAGATACTCTTTTGTCCTCGGATCCTGTGTATACAGAACACAGAGAAAGGGCCGGGAGATACCAGTTCAGATCGAGAAGCTTATAAATAGAGTCCTCAGAGAGATTCGTGATGTACGATTACTGAGCATTCGAACGGTCGAGTTCAAACTCCCTGCGGGCCAAATTGTTGTAAAAATCATTCCGCAGGAGTGTCTGCCTCTTGGTTGTGATATATAAACCTCCCTTGCGCAGGAATGGATAGTCCGTGTTCTGAAATCCGACACCCGCAGTCCCGATCTGGTTTTCAAGGAGTCTCAGTTTCTTCTCGTCCACCTGGACGCCGCAGGAGCCAGCCAGATTCCGCAGTTTGCCTGCCATACAGGCTTTGTGAAGAGTGAGAATGCTACATCTCTGTAGCATTTGACTGTAAACGGATTTTACGTAAAGAACCTCGTCGCGCATCGTGCATAAATGGAATCCGTAATCACGGATGAGACAGTCCGGCGGATCTGATTCATTTGCTTTTCCCAGGAAAGCCTTTAGTACCCAGACGGACTCTTTTCCATCGAAGGGATAAGACAGATCTTTGTGGAGGTCGGGTATTTCTTGCCGTTGACGCTTATAACCTTGCCTATCCATCAACTCGAGTAGTCCGTAGCGCAGTGTCGCCTTCACAAAAGTTTCGAATGCTTCGTTTTTGTTGTCGGGTTCAACCAACAACTTGGTATAAATGAGGTGTAAGCGATTCATCTGCTGCTCTGTCTTACAAGCGCTGTAGCCAAACAGGCTGTAACAGGCTGTGTCCGACTGTGGAATATCCTTTGAGTAGAGGTATGCCAGAAGCTGCAATGCATACTTCTTTTCTACTGGTACGAGTCGATCAATGTGGACTTCTTTTTCCGCAGATGAGAGGCTCTGACGTGCCTTTTGCATGGGAGCTTCGAAAACATTCGTTCCATATTTGGAAATGTGTGTCTGCTTTTCCTCTGGCTGAGGTGTGTGTGTGATAGTCGAACTCCCGGGTAGACCGTGAAGGATATAGGGCTTCTTGGCTTGGGGGAACGTTCTTATGAACCGTACGAAGGTATTCAACGTAAGTTGTGGCATCGCCAAGTCATATAGGAGGTCGACGATCTCAAGACCCAACTTTGCATTGCTAAGTGACCTACCCAGCCTGTTATCTGTTCTGAACGTGTTCAGCTGGTATTCCTGAATCCATGATTCTGCTTTTCGAGTCAAATCAATTCGATGTTCTTGATTCAACGGCATTTCCACGGAAATAAAATGAGCATGGAACTCTTGGAGAAGACCGTTGAGTGTGGTATCCCGCCTATTGGGCTTATCGTCTAGAACACCAGAAAGCAACCCGAGACAGTCTTCGAGACAATTTTTATGTCGGCCAAGCAGAGAATGTAAGCTCCCGATTGCTTTGCTCGTCTGTTCTTCGAATGCCTTGTTTAGCATGTTCTCTAATTCGATTCGGGGACCATCGCCGTCGAGAACTGACAGAAACATTAGCATGTGGGAATGGAAATATTTGAAAACCAACTCACGGTTATCATAGTCATTCAAGCAACTGAATATCTTGGCTGCCGGGATCAACAGCTCTGAAGAGCCATGCCTGTCGGCTCTCATTGCCTCCGCAATCCAGATTTTCACTGCACCTATACCGCGAATAAAAAGTTAGTTCACCCGATGTGTCGATAACGAACAACTCTGTAACCAGGATGAACGTACCATTCTTGGCCTCATGATATATCGAGACGAATACTGTGTTGTCATCCGGCACCAGCTGCGAAAGAACATTGGCAAGCCGTCCTAAGAATCGGGTAACGAGCAGATTTGCGGCTTTGGTCTTCGGAAGCGGCTTGCTGTTGACGTCGTCGATGGTTGTGTCGCACTCCGGATAGCTGAATAAACAGTTATGGCGGCGTGCAGCGTTTTCCGCCGCCTGGCGCCAAAGTCTTTCCTTGCGTTCATTGGCCATTTTGAATTGCAATGCTCTATCCCCAGATACGTTTACTCGACTTCGAAGTATGAGTCTGGACAGATATCAACGTCAGCAATCATCAAGAAGGCACGGAATGCAGAGGAAGTAAAGCTCACCTTCGTAAAAGATCTCTCAATCAGAAACCCCAGATGTCGGTTATTACCGTCTCACCGAGGCTCGCTCGCACCCTACGGGGTTATGTGGTTAGCAAGATTCTACCAGCAGAGGGGTTCGCGATGAAAGCAAGTGTGGTGGAGGAAGAAAGGAAGAAGAGGGAACGGAGGAGCGCGGACCTTGATATAGACGAGCAGGTCCAAAACAAGTGAGAGAGCAGGATTGAAATGACGGGATTCCAGACCGCCCTCGAGCAAAGTAAAGGGGAAAGTGACAACGCGCGTGATTCTCACCAGTTTGGTTGCTGTGGAAAGAGCAAAGGAGCGGTGAGAATCACCTGGTAAGTGAAAGAGGTCGGACTGGATTTACTTGTGCATTTGGATTGCGATATTTGTTCAGATACTGCTTGTCTTGAATGGCTCGAGTATTAGTGATGTATGTTCATTGTGACCGAGCAAATATGTATTATGTTAAAGTCACACGGTGCAGTTACTTGTGGAAACACTTTAGAGTAGAAACAGTAGTATTGTTACATGTGTAGATCACCCTTTATCTTTAATAAAGCTCCCTCTTTTTTCTCTTCTAAGCACTCTCCTTTATAAACTTAGTCAGTTACTGCTAAATAAGTTACCTCTCTTTCCTCCTACTTCTTCTCTCTCTTTATTTTCTTCTCTCTTTCCCTAGTATTATTTAGTATTAGCTGTAGTTAAGGGTGTTAAGGCTTACATTATTAAAGTGTCTTCTTCTTCGCAATTAATTGGTGAAATCAGTCACGGTATCAACACTGATTTGGAATCTCAAGGTAACGTCCGTGGCTGGGACGTGCACACAAGTAACTGTTGGTCACGTGATTGAGGCTCAGTGACCAGCGACCCAGCGTGGGTGGTCATTGACGCCATGAAGACCGCGCTGGGTTGCTGTATTGCTCATCAAATTAAGCAGTCGAACATAAAAAAGCATAGGCTTTCCACCCCCTTCTCCCCCAGGTCCCATCGCCATCGAGACCTCCACCCACTACCAACAGCCCACTGCCAGCGAAAAAACAAACCATCCAACAATCAAACAAGCACGAACAAACGAACAAACGAACGATTTAGATGTGGGCGAGCAAGAAGAGTTCAGTTTGTGGCTTGTACAGATGCGGCGTGTGCGATCGTATATTAAGACTGATTGTTGATCGCGATTCTGAGTACGGGATTGATGATGGCGTGGCAGCTTCAAAGCTGCAAGTGCTGCAAATAGAATAGAAAGAATACTTTGTCGACTGTGGAGCAATAGCTCCAAACCTCGGTGCTGTGGCAATTGCCAGAAGGGCAAAGGGGTCGAGTTTTTACTTATAAAAGCTAGTTATATAATATTTCTTACCTCTTTTTATTACTAGGGCCGCCTACTTTATTTTTATTACTCTTTTTAGCTATTTCTTTTATTAGGTAGAACACCTTCTAATAGTTCAAAAAAAAAAAAGTATTATGTTGAATCGATTGTGTCGATGTTTGCAGGTATTAATGAGGACGAACCTGCCGGATTGAATTGAGCTACACAATCTAAACGCACTGGATACAAAGTATGCAGCATCGAAACACTGTGCAGCAGTGCGTTGTGAGACTGTCGACTCATTGTAGTACCCCAGCTTGACTTTTCCATTGTTTCTGTGGCCTTGATTGACGCGAAAACAAACAAACGAGAATGCGACATATGAAACATGGCATGACTTTGATGAGGTGAATGTTGGTATATGTAAAACATTGAAACAGAAAGTTGCTTTTGATCAGCCTGGAAAGCCAAACACTTCAGCTACAGACAGAAAGCTGATCCTCGTTCCCCCGACCGCAATAAATATACAAAACAAATCCACAATGACCAAGACTGCACCGCCGACCATGAAGCGGGGGCTGAATATTCTATAAAGCATCAAATGTCTCCTCAAATGACCTGCCCACACAGTCGTTGCCAAATTGACTGTGGCGTAGAAAAGAAGATGAGTACCCACGGCTTTGGCGACATCTCCCAATAGACCTTTCTTCTTTGGAGGTTGTTTCCAAAGTACAAGCGCGGGAACAGCAATGGCACAGAGTATGTGCGCGCCGAAGTGGTTGAGAATGACAAGAAGCGGTGACCAAGGATACCGAATGGTGCGAAGTGGAATGAACGCTGTCTCCCATTGGATACTTGCCAACGTAGCTTGATGGCCCGTCTTGAAAAAGTGGAAAGATCCCAACAGTCCGAGAACAACGGGGCCGATAGGGCTGTCGGATAGTTTGTTCGTGTCGATGATTTCGAGAAGGGAAAATATTTGCCAAGTTGCTATCGCTAGTGCACCGGCTCCCATGGGCTTTTGCACAATTGCAATGGCCAGATGCCAGACAGTGATCAGGAGGGCATAGCGAGACCCGTGAACATTGGCATATCCGAGGATGGTAATCGCAGTGCGACCTCCGTCAGCAGCAACTTGCGCATGTGGCGAGGTGTTGGAAGTAGCCTGATTCTCAATACTGAGGAGAGGCTTCGACCAATTGAAGGTGGAGTAACCGAAAGCAAGGGCAATGGCGAAGGTAATCTGAGCAACAACAATTTTAGATGTTTTGAGTGTTTCTCCTAACCATGGATACCAATCACCATCGTCTGCAGCATCCATAGTCCAGAATGCAGCGCTGAGAAGTAGACCAAAGCGAAGGGCCAAGTTGAGCCACATAATTGCAGTGCCCTGGTATGATCGCGTGCCTTGGTAGTAGCCTTGTATAAATACAGGAAGGAGGAGTGCAACGGCGTATGGGATAGCAAGTTGCCATGTAGCAGACGTGGAAGAATTGGCGGAGGCGTAGTATGTGGACTTGCAATATGGCATTTGCTCCTCCCTACAAAGACGGGATAGAGAAGCGATGCGTGTGAGGATAATGAACAGAACCGAGTGATAGCAGCCCAATGCTTGATCGGTAACCGCTTTCTGTCGGAAGGAGGAAAGAGCTGCAACAACACCAAATGTGCAAAGAAAATATAGAAGGATTTCGTCCTCCCATATGGTGAATGAGTTCGCAGCGAAACCGATAGACAGAAGAAGAGTGAAGCCCAAACTCATCCAACCCCATATGGTTGTGGGGAACGGTGAGATGAGTCTCAGCCGAATGTACCAGAAGGCAGACGAAACGCCAATCATCCCTCCTAGCGCTGCAGCACAAATGAGGACATGTTCCTTGGGCAGTGATGTGAGTGCGAAGGTAATCGCAAACCCTGCCAGGCTACCCAGGACTGTTCCTATTCCACCATGAATGAGTAGTGCCGGAGTCAGCTCTGTTCGGTCACCCTCGATGCCACGGGCGTAAATGCTAAGTACCACAAGCGTGCTGAACAAAATTATTACGCCATTAAGCATCCGCGGGACATCAAACCGGGCCCACAGTCCACGACAGATGCTGAGTGTTTCTTGCTGGTAGGCTGAGAAAGCCGAATACACCGACTGATAATGGCCTTCGTGGGCCCTTTCATTGGCCAAATCCCATGCAGCATGAGCCGCAGTCCAGAGGGCGAGAGAACTACTCCTTGTGCTCTCATCAATCCGTCGCGCTAAGGCGTATTCATGCTGATAACGATGAATCTGGGCAGCTGTCAAGCGATTGACAATGGCAAGGTTCTGGTAATCGTCACCCTTTACGCCAATGAAAGCCTCCTCGATGGGCTTTCCGAGATTGTTGAAAGGGACAGGCATTCCGAGCAAAAGAGACAACGTGGGAACAAGGTCAATCTGTGCAACTGGCCTCTCCTTTGCAGTGGCAGGCGGGGTAATATAGGCTGGGGAACTTCGACCAAACACTTGTTGCTTTGTGTACATCCACAACGCTGCCTGAATTTCGTCGTCGGATTCTCCGCCGTGATCTCCCTTTGCATCCATACCGTGATCTCCCATTACGACAAGAAGGGTGCTGTCATCCAACTGGTCAATCATTCTGCGAATTATGCCATCCATCTGCTGAAGTTTTGCATTCATAGCGGGGTGATCGGGTCCATAACGATGTCCGGCATGATCTACCCCAAGGTAATGGCCAATGACTACGTCCCAATTGCTGGTGTTCGAGGGATGCATGAGCGGGAAGATATGATCTGTAACCCCATTATCTACAGTATGCAAGTCCCACACATTGAATGAATCGTAGGGCCGCGTGAGGTTTGGCTCGAAATAGCCTGGGAACAGCGAATGCCAAGTGTCATCCCCCAAGTGCACAATTCTCTTGCTGGAATTGCGCAATTGTGCTATAAGGTTATCTTCGTCGATCGCAGTCCCTGCAAAATTTGACCCGGCATCTATAAATGTAGGCAGTGTCCCCGTTGTGAGCCCTTTCAATCGTTGCAGCGTTGTGGTCGGGGGATCTGCGATGAACGGGAGAAGAAAGGCATTGTTAGGTTGTTGGATAGCTGTCTCATACAGAACCGGGATGGCATTGTGGAACTGATGCGCAGGTTCGTCGGTCTCGTCGGGGTTAAGAGGGACGGTGAAATCGTATCGGAGGGCGTCGACCAATATTATAACTGCTTTCTCAAAAGTCTTGGGATGCCAGCATCCAGTTTCTGGGGAACCCGAACTATACGACAGCGCCCCCTCGATCGGAGGGGCAGCACATTCCGACTTGTGGTCCAATACCAGCCTCGTGAGAAGAAATCCGCTCGTGAAGAGATAGATGCCGAGAACGTGAAGAATCCTGCTTCTGGTTAATTCTTCTTCTGTCTCGAGAGATATAAAGTCTTTTCGTACAGTATCCAAGTGAAAAATGCTATCACTATGCCATGTGCAGCTTTGAAATACACTTCACCAGCTCTACTTGCTTCCCCTGGGTCAACCGATGTTGGCTTCAGACCTTGAGCTTCTTGTTTCTCCTTTTCAGCTTTAGCCTTCGCAAAGGCGGCTGCAATGCCTTCATGTGACGACCCAGGTTCGCCATTATCCATTTGAACGGTTTTCAAGCGCGTAACTCCATTGACGGGGTGGGGAAGGATGTAGAGAACAATTGCATACGTCGCGCACAACGCGGTCGTTTCGGCTCGGGAGAAGGTTGTTCCTTGAACCGGCGATGTGATTGGCCCTTGGTCGCAACGTTTTTTGAGCCGCTAATCGCAAGGTAGATCCTGGTCTTCAAATAACGATCATCTTATAAACGGGGCTCTCATCTCAACAATTTGTTTGACCGACTGAACCATGTACAAACGACTGATAACATCAAGGATGAGGAACATGTGCATTGGAAGCACTACCAAAAGTTGTTGTTTGTGGTCAAAATTGGCTGTCATTGAAGAAGTATATACTCCCTTGGTGTTCTCCGACACGCGCTACAGGGTATATCATACATTAGAAAATAAAAGCTATGTAAAGGTCATAACCTTTGCGGAAAAGTGGCCGGGACACGAATGCCGTGATTAGATAGCCGAAACATTTCCAAAGAATATACAAAGGGCAAAAAGCCACTGCCCGAGCTACAGACAAGCGTCAGGCTAGAAGGGTATCCAATACGACAATCCGCTACAAGAAGCCTTCATCAAGATATCAAAGTCGTAGCCAAATGGCTTGGGTGTGGGGGTATTACGTTTGTCGAGGCAGTGCAATGGACCCGAATTCGCCAATTCCGACTGGCGAGGAACAACGGGGTTCCAAGAACTAGGAGTACTCGTCCTTGCTGCTCTTCTCTTTTAGCCCACCGATGCGGTCGAGATCAAGCGAGTCGAAACGGTCCGATGCATCGCGCTGGTATGGTGGAAGTTCCTCCTGCAAAGGCTCCAAACCCACACTGTGTTCGCCCACTTTGACAACAACAACACGGCCAGACTGACGCTTGCCGCTCTCGTCCACCTCATCGGGGAAGGTGATACGAATCTCCGGGACCGGGCTGGCTGGAGGGCTCGACGAGTTGTTGACCAAATCCTGCTTCTCTTGATACACGACGATGGATTCGCGGCCCTTGCCGAAGGGTGTTGCCGTGATGGTCAATCGACGGTGGCCGGATTTCCTCTTCTCGTACAAAGGAAGCTGTGCCTCGCTCTCCTTGTTGGCCCTCCGCATTCTCCTCAAAAATAGCAGTGCGACAATTGAGACCATTGCCAAGACAAGAAGCACCACAAGTGACACCACAACGCCAATTGTGGTCGAGGCGTCGAGGCCACCCTTGCTTTCATCGCGCACAACGAGGACGTGGATCGAGTTCATTGTGGTGGTTGGTGAGGATGGTAGTATTTATAGTGTTTGTTTATGATGGGTGGGTAGTGATTGGTAGGCGATGGTCAGTCGGTTCGTTATGCGTCGTGTAACTGAACAGATGAGATAGTTTGATAATATGATTAAGGAGCGTATTAACTAAAGGATTGATGGTTAGCATTGCGAGGTACATGGCGAGCATCAAGTCGAAGGGCTGCGTTGCTACGGGGTTCTGAGCGGGCTTGGCGGAATGCCGGGGAAGCAACGCACTTTTATCTGTTTGTAGGGGGGGTCGTGAGGGGAATGGTGCGCAATGAATGGATGCAAGTATCGCTGAAAGAGTGAAGCGATACTGCTGGGTGGGAGGGCGTAAGGGAGGAATAAGGGTTTTGGCGCAAGGTGAGGAAGAGAAGAGAGGAAGAAGGAGAACGAACGAGGGCCCGGGAGGAGGTCTTGAGTGGTTTCCCAGTCCGGCGAGGCGCTCTGTCTTTGGCACTCACTCGTCTGGGGAGGAGCAAAGCTCAGGCCACAACGGATAAGATTGAGGTCCTGTTTGCCGCCAATCACCGAAAGCGCCAGGACGTGCACCCTGGCGACCAGCTGCGGGGCTAAGCCGCATTGGGCCCGAGGCAGGCGTTCAATAAACAAAAACTTGTGATGAACCACCAGCACAAAGTCGGAAGCGCCCCACCCTGCACGCTTGCCAATCACGATACCTATATCAACGAGGTGGGAATAATATCAAGTCAATACACTCCTGCTGGCTGCCTGTACGCGCCCGTCTTCACGCGGTCCCTGTAGGCGTGAGCAGTCAAGCGCCACCAGATGGTTACCTATGTATCTTGACCGTTACGATGGTAGGTATACGGTTGCCGTAATGACCCAAGTCGCGTGCCGAGCGGTCCATCTCGATTGGGCGACATTCCCGCCATCGCCCAGGGGAAAAGGGGAGGGATGACGAGTGCGACGAGGGTGCAGCCAAGTTAGATGCAATTATAGTCGACGTCTGCTATCATATTAGAATACCTACCTAGACAACGATTGAGAATGGAATGAAAAAAAAAAATTTAGTACCATCGCGGACAAGGAGCTACCTAGATGGGTGACTATCTATACACATTCATTGTCCTCACTCACAAATTATTATGGTGAAGCACCGGAGGAGAAGTACTAAAGATATACTATAGAAATGTTTTCCTAGTATCCTACTTACTCTTATAAGGACTCAAATTGTAATAAGAACAGGTCCTTAAAGCGTTGTATGTGGACTGGTAAGTGTTGTGAGTGCGGGCTTATTTTGACACCTGGGTGACCGTGTAGGTATTGATGTATGGTACAAACCCGGGCCGTCGCTGGCGAGACGTGCTGTGCGTTGCGACCAACTTAAGTTTCCCTTCAGAAAATTGACAGCCGGTTACAACGAGTTACAGCACATCAGAATCGTAGCGGCTGAAACGGACGCTGTCCCTGCAGAGGTTGCGGCACACGGCTTCTTCAACTCCCGTTGGAACCCAGCTATTTTCTCTACAGTTTTGCTACTGCTGCGTGCCGCCATGCTGATATCAACGGAGGCTTTCGCGAGTAATACGCGAAATTGGGAACCAAGGCCTGGCCACACTCTTTGTATTAGATATTGTGGGCCCCCCATACGTGCTAGAAATTGTACGTCATGCTAGATAGAAAAGCAGCCCTTTGCTAACATGGCAACATTCATTCGAACTGTGGTACAGTAGAACTCTTCATGTGTGCCTTGACTCCGATCTTGGTTGGAGGCCTGGCAACTCTAGACTCGAGTCTATGGAGGATTTTTTTGCTGTGCAGTGCGCACAGATGATCCGTTCAAGTGGGACGGACTCGGAGAGATGGGACTGGTGAGAAAATGGTCCGTAGCTATTTCTGGCATCTAGACATCATCATGTTTGCAGACTTGGAGAAGTTACAGTCGATGACTACATGTAAATAGGTATGTAACTGCTCAGCATGTATGAGGTATTATTATCTTGACGGGATGCACTTCCAATTCAATGTGTGGATGCACGCACGTGACAGGTAAGCTTTTCAGGCTGGCCTAAGCTCCCTGGACCCCAAGAACTCCTGTGTCGCAAAAAGTCTCTTGGACATGACGGATGCTTCCTCTTCCATCGAGGACACATCTCTGGCCAAGCGGCGGCTTCGTCATGCGCGCCGCGTGACGGAACCCCTCGTCTTGCTGTTCCCAATGTTTGTTCCATCCATCTTGCACGCGGCCACGATAATCCATACATACCAATGTAGCTACAGTATGTACGATCCATGCAGCCGTCTAGGGGGAGAGCCGCCTCCGACGTACCCGGGCAAGGCGCCAATCATGCCATCCCTCGTGTGCTACAAGCTACAAGCTCCAGGCTCCAGGCTACCGCCGCTGGGTGAGGAAAGGCGGTGTGGTGTACGATGTGCAGTGCATCTCTCTCCCAGGTGGCCGCCCCGTAAGAGGGCGCCACAGAGCAGAGCTTCGAGATGGTGTGGTGGAGAAGCATCATCAAAGTTCCGATAGGCAGGTAGCCGAGTAGGCTGGCTCTGGCAGTGGATGGTGGTTCCCGAACGTCTAGGTAGACAGCGCATCCCTCATCAGAGCTTGACTGGGCAGAGGGCCCACTAGCGCATCCCCATATTCTGACCCCATGGCCTCACCGGTGCTGGCCCTTCCCAGGGTTTGCACTACATCCCATCCTCTTGTCGTACCCAACTACGACCAAGTACGCACTTTGTGACGCTGTCGATATGGCTGGCCGCTTTCCACTGCATCATCGGCTTTTTCCTTAGTCTTGGGTTTGGTTTTGCTAGAGCCGCCCATGGGTTAAACTTTGCATCGTGGCATGTCATGAATGCTTTTGATATGCGGGTATTCCATGACACAATTGGTAGCCCACCTGTCTGCTTGCTGTCTAGCCATGTATACGTATGTACATACTCATGTAGCCTGTCATCAGTGAAATGCTAGATCTCGTGTTTGCTTTTGCTTTATTCGGCTTTTTCCCTTCCGCGAAGGGGGATCCAGCGCACACCGTACATGTACACAATGGATGCATTTGGCAAGCAACATGCAAATCCCTTCCACCCAGCGTTACGAAAGATCCATCCACCTCGGAAACTGACGGTCAATTCGGCAAGCGAAGTCAAACAAGAAGAACGCAATACGAAATTAAGAAGGAAAAAAAAAGGATGGATAAAAGACAGGCAGCGAATGTGATGGCACGGGTCGGATGTGGTGCTGGGCGGGGCCTTGGTGAAACGCATCAAAAAGGGACCCATGTACATAATCTACAGGTCCTATCATGCTCCCCTTGGGAAGGGCACACTGTAGTGTGTCTCACCCTTTGGTCTCCGCGCCTTTTGATCGAGCCTATAATGGCATCGTTGCATCCAGACAGCGTCCCCTCGGATCTTGGCATATGCGAAGAAGGCGAGCAGCAGCAGCAGCTAGCGGAGGAGCCTTCAGCACTGTACTTTTATTGTAATACACGACACGACACGACACGGCAGGGACCAGGCAGGACCAGCGCAGCAGTTGGGCTGTCGCAATGCTATGCAGGCAGGCTGTAGTGTCGAGCCATTCATGGCAAGCAAATCCAGAGCGATGTGATGGACAATGGACGGAGAATGGAGGATATAAAATGGACGACCGTGGTGGTGGTGTGGTGTAGTGTAGAAGGATGACTGAAGTGTGGGTGTGCCAGTGCCAGCAAGGCCAGGCAAAGTTGGAGACGGGAACTAAAATTCGTAGGCGAGGCCCAAGACGGGACTAGTGCGACGATCCGGGTGTTCATCTGGTCGCTGCTCAGTGCTATTCGACCTGCTCACACTACTTTTTGCAGGCCTTCCATACACTCCACGAAGTCAGTGCTGCGCTGCGCTGCGCTGCTGTGCTGGTGCGTGCCTTGCCCGCAACAACCAACCTTAGACCTCACCTTTTCACTTTTTACCCCCATCCATCCCACCTCGCTCCACCCCAATCATCTCCTCTTCCGCATCCACCACCTACCTACCTGCTATTTGCCTGCCCTACGCCTCGACTCCCCGCCTCACCCACGCACGACCCAGAGCCCCAGATCCCCAGAGCCCCGGCCTCTGCCTCTACCTACCTACCTATTGCTATTGCTACTGCTTCTACTCGTAGTACTCTGCGCCCTTCCTTTGCCGTTTTCCTTGGTGGCCCACCCGCACCCGCTATCGCTCGTCCACGTCCCATCATTCCATACACGCACGCATACACAATTCAAATCAGCTCGTCATCGTCCCTTGCGTCTCCCCCCCACCCCTCTGCTGCCACCTGGACCAAATAAGTGCACCCTGATGCGTTCCCTGCCTGGCGCGCAACATCACCGCTTCGAGAGTGGTTAGAAGGAGACCGTTGACCTTGCACGAATCCCAAGGGACGAGCGCCTGCCCTACCTACATATCTACTTCGCTCCTCCCTCTTTCCCTCCCTCGCGACCTCCTCGCTGGCCTACTCCCTTTGCTCGCCAATCCTCCAGTCCCTTCGACCTTTGCTTCGCTGTCTTGTACCATACATCTGCTTTCACATCGCATATATTCTCAAACACCCCCCCAATTTACCTCTGGTACGTTACTTCCGCTGCCCGCCCGCACCCAGTGCGCTGGATATGCTGACGCCTAGCCCTAGCCTACCTACCTATATAGCCAACCCTCATTGCCATAAGCCGCCCCGCCCTGTCTTTTCCGCTATAGGAGCAGCTCTCACCTCGCCGCACTTCGCTACTTATTTTCCCCTTGCTATCATCTCATCGTTTATGGAATTCGCACCGGGCATGGTCGGACGCAACATGAATGGTGTAAACAGCACTGTACGTACCATGAGTCCTGACAGCAATATAGGTAGCCACAAGACTAATTCAGGACTACAGACCCGCCCGCGCGATTACAAGGGTGGTGTTTCCCTCAACAGCGCCGACAGTGACCGCTCTTCTGCCGCTCTGCCTTGGTCTGGTAGCATATGGAACTCAAATACCATTGGCTCTGGCTTTGGCACTGCAGCGCGAGATACCTCGCGCCCACGAGGTACGTGTCATTCGAAGCATCTTGCACATGTCTACACGCTCGAGGCTAATTCATAGTAGAGAATGGAACCTACAACGATTCCATTGAAGGAAAGACTGGCTCCGGCTCGCTCGTCGCATCTTCCGAGTCGGACAACTGGAATCCCAATCGAACTCGATGGCGAGACAACACCGCCGCCATTCCCCATGTTCGCAGCTCGGGTGTGTCTCCTGTACGCAAGCAATCCCTCGTGCAGCCCGAGCCATCCCAGCAGTTCGTCGACAGCAATTCCTCGGCCTTTTTTCCTGTCTCCAGGCCAAGTGCCGTAGGCATGGGGCCCTCCACTATGCTCCCAAAACCCTTGCTTGATCCAACATCCAACAACTTCACGGCGACTCGTCGACCAGACCCACTTGCAGCCAGTAGTTTTGCCAATTTTGCCTTCACACAGAACGACACCACCTCCCGACCAGATGCCTCCGCTGGATCGTGGCACGATGCCGCTTCTGTCCATTCTCCCACTGACGATAGGCGCAGTGTTGCTAATTCAGAATATTTTGGCCCCTCCAGCGCATCAGCTTCGCGGAGTGGAAGTCTGCCGCCCTCCCGTCATGGGAACGAGCCAATTCAATTCGGTCAGAATGCAGATCCCTTCTCAAGATATGCGCAACCGGGACAGCGTCAACACGCTTCGTTTTCCGTCGCCAATGGCCGTACTTACCCTGAACGCAGTGGGTCCATTCAAAGCGACACCATGCATATGCTTTCGAGGTTTAGCCTAGAGCATGACGCAGACTCGGGAGCCATGTCGCATAGACCCTCCATAAGCACCAACAATGGCCTCGGATCAACCTTCAGCCCCGCCATGAACGGTGCATTGCTATCACAGGAAGCCTTCTCCGACCAGCAAGCGCTCGGGCGGACCGAGGATCCTGGCTATGGGAATGGCGTCACTTTTGCTCATAACGGCCCAACCGCCATCGGTCAAGTCAACGAGATGGGTTTCCCGTTCCGGCCTGTCAATTTCGACGCACACACACGTAGCGCGCCAAATGGTACTGGCGTCCGCCAGAGTCCCTACTACTCCAACACTCACACACCTGGTTTTGATCATCTGAATCCTGAACAAACGCTCGCTCAGCAAACCCTTGCGAATCGCAACAACCTTGCCGTGGTACAAAACAAACTTCAAGGTTATCAACAGCTTCAACAAGAGCGCCGCAACTTCATCAATCCGGGTCAGACGCAGCAAAATCAGTTCCAACAGTACTTGGCTGCCCAGCAACTGCAGAACACCTACCCTTTCCGATTTCCAATGGCTGGCGCTTTACCGATGCCTCATTTGCCTCCAAACATCATGCCGACTATGGCTGGTTTTCCTCCAATCGAAGCCCCTACTGGCCCACGCGCCGCTGCTGTACCCGATGTTACCGTTATGAGCGATAAACTTGTGTACTTCCGGCATGCCACAAAGAACAACCGCCGCATAGAGTTGAAGGAAATTTTTGGCTTCATCGTTGAATTTAGTGGAGATCAGCACGGATCCCGTTTCATTCAGCAGAAGTTGGAAGTCGCCAATAGCGACGAGAAAGACAAGGTTTTTAGGGAAATCCAGGAAAACAGCTTGCAGTTGATGCAGGATGTTTTTGGAAACTATGTCATCCAAAAGTTCTTCGAGCACGGTGATCAGACTCAGAAGAAGTTTCTTGCAAATCGCATGAAGGGTCATATCCTCGAGTTGTCCTGCGGCATGTATGGCTGCCGAGTGGTGCAAAAGGTAAGTGTTGCAAACGTTGGATCATGACGCTCGCTAATTCATGCAGGCTCTGGAGTACGTTCTCGTCGATCAGCAAGCGTCCATTGTCAAAGAGCTGGAAAAAGATGTACTCAAGTGTGTCCGAGACAACAACGGAAACCATGTCATCCAAAAAGTCATTGAGCGCGTTCCCATCGAGTACATTGGCAACATCATAGACGCTTTCCGTGGCCAAGTTGGTTCTTTAGCGACCAATAGCTTTGGTTGTCGTGTCGTCCAGCGGTTGTTGGAGAAGTGCCCGGAGCCCAAACGAAGATTCATCTTAGCTGAGCTCCATGCGGAAGGTCCCAAACTTATTTCCGACCAGTACGGTAATTATGTTACCCAGCATATTCTCGAATGCGGGCTTCCAGAAGACCGAGCAAAGATCATCACAGCTGTTCGAGCCCAGCTCCTAACATTCTCCAAACACAAGTTTGCCAGCAACGTTGTGGAGAAGTGCTTGCAGTTCGGTACCGATGAACAGAGTCGGGACATCATGCTCACCATCATCCAAAACAATGAACGAGGCGAGAACATGCTCCCAACACTGATCAAGGACAGCTACGGGAATTATGTCATTCGTATGTTATCTGTGTTTTACTTGTCGTGAAACTCGCTAATTTTTTTCCATTAGAAAAATTGATGGACAGACTCACCAAAGACGATTTCGATGAACTGGTTGCTGTTTTGAAGCCTGAGCTTGAAAAGGCTAAGAAAGCCATTTCAGGTAAACAGATATTATCGGTATGGAACTTCGACGGCAGTATCACAGATGTAGACTAACAACGTCAATAGGTTGAGAAGAAATTGCATCGCTTCGATCATCAACGAGTCGACAGTCCTTCTAACGAAACGACATCACCAACTGGCAATTCACCTACGCCTCCACTTTCTAGCACGACCCAAAGTGCTCCAAGCAGCTCACTGCCTAGCGCGAACACGTCGACTGTTGACGAGCCTGTACACAGATCTCCTTCCACAGACAAAAATTTCATTACTCCTCCCGGTATGGTCAGCATCGAACAGCATACTTCGTAAATACATCGCATGACGATCACAAAAAAAAATTTAGACGACACGACCTTGCGCACATACAACTTATGCCCACTTTCCCGTTCATTTTTATTATATGCATGGATACATGGGTTGTTCGTGGCGTTATTCTATCTGTGGGCGGGAATCATGTTATATACCATCATTCCTATCGTGTGAAGGATTCCGTTCGGGTTACTAGGTCCATGGTCACTGTTTTAATGTTTTGTCTCTATTCATGGATGCTTGTTTTTTCTTTTCATACTGCCACCCAGAGCGCTCGCGTACAAGTTTGTGGGTACATACCAGTGAAGAGGCGTATTTCGAGGATCCTTTCGGCGCATTTCTGACGTATGATTTTCACTTGCATGGGGAAGAGTTCAACGCAAAGAAACTGGCCACCAAGCAGTTTTTACGAACGACAACATTGAAGTTCAAATCTTCTTGTCTTCACTCGTGTATCATCGGTAGGGCCACTCGAGCGGGTCTCTTTGCGATTTAGACGGCGTATAGAAGCGGATGAAATGGACTGGGATGGAAAGCAATCTTTTGCGGGAAACTTGGTAGACAGAGCGAGCATTTCCCGCCAGCTACGATTTTAGGTCATATTTTGCAGGCTTCATGATGTATATATATATGGACACATATTTTCCTCTTTGTTATCATTTCTGGTCGTCTGGTAGACTAGGTGCTTAATCGTCCGCGATCTAACTGCTCGGTAGGATCTTTAGGCAATAAAACTAAGTGAGAGCGAAAGACTTTGTTCGTAATGTTTTTTTTTTAGCTGTGTGTGCACATTCGTATGTCTACCATCACCGCAAGTTCTACGTGCCTCATTTTCAACTGCCTGTATCGCGGGTACAAAATTCAACTAGGGTAGTTAGAGTACATTATCAGTGTCTTAATACGCCACACCACGTGGTGTCTCGATAACAAACGACTCTGTATCCAGAGTTCAACATATTTGCCATCAATGAAGCTGGGATTGCGTCAACTGTTTATACAAGCTTTTGATCAAGGTACTTCTGTAATGGAAATGGAAAGTGTGCGCATGCCAAGCACTTCAAACACCGCGGCATTTGCAAGCCATTCGGCACGCTTTAGACCGAGGACCATCCCCGCAAATCCCGCGCTATGCCTCCCACTGGGGCTCCGCTGCCCCAATTGATTGTCGGCAATACTAGCTGGGGTTGGGTTTTATCAGCTTTCAACCGACTGTTTGTTGTTCGCTTCTTTCCCCTTTCCCCAAACGTGTACCAACTCGTCCCCTTGATCACCAGCGAGTGAGCAGCAAGACCTGTGACTGCCTGAACCAATCGCAAAAAGAAATGGCAAAAATCTTCGATTACGCAGAAGGTAGGTTTCATGCTGCTCACCACACCCTAAATCCTTAATTCTAGCAAAATCAGCTAATGTATGACCTACAGTCGCAAAACACAACACAGCCGAGAGCTGCTGGGTCATTCTCTATGGCAAAGTTTATGACGTAACCTCCTTTCTCGCCGAACATCCTGGTGGATCCAAAGTTATCCTCCAACTCGCTGGCACCGATGCTACGGAAGAGTACGACCCAATACATCCGCCTGGCATCTTGGAGCAGAACTTGTCCGCGGAGCAGATGCTAGGCAGTGTCCGTCCAGAAACATTACCAGCGACCGAAAAGACTCCGGTCCAAACTGGCGAAGCAGAGCAGGATTGGCCAGTTGATCTAGAGAGTGTTCTGAATATTGATGAGGTTGAAGCGGTTGCCACCAAGCAAATTAGCAAGAAGGCGTGGGCATACTATTACTCCGCGGGGGATGATCTGTTTAGCAAGAAGTTCAACAACGAGGTGTACAGAAAAATCCTGTTGCGACCGCGCGTCTTCGTTGACTGCACAAAATGCGATACATCAACCACGTTCCTCGGTCACCATGTCAAGCTCCCGATATATGTTTCGCCAGCAGCCATGGCGCGCCTCGCGCACCCAGCTGGTGAGCATGGAATTGCACAGGCGTGCGAAAAGTACGGAGCGATGCAAGTCATTAGCCAAAATGCAAGCATGACGCCCGAGCAGATTGTAGCGGATGCAAAAGATGATCAGGTGTTTGGTTGGCAATTATATGTGCAGACCGAACGAGCCAAGAGCGAGGCCATGCTTGCACGAATGAACAAGCTGCCGCAAATCAAGTTTATCTGCCTTACACTGGATGCGCCTGTGCCGGGCAAAAGAGAGGATGATGAGAGAAGTAAGAACATTGGCTCTAACCTGCCGGTGCGAGCAGCGGTTCAGGAAGACGCGAGTGTTAGCAAAACAACAAATGATGCCAAAACACCCAGCCCTCCCAAAGCCATGGGTGTTGGCCAGTCGCTTTTCTGGGGTACTGCGGCAGACCTCACATGGCGTACTACGCTCCCATGGCTTGCCGCTCACACCTCACTACCCATCGTTCTCAAGGGTATACAGACTCACGAAGACGCGTATCTCGCCTCTCTGCACGCCCCACAGGTCAAGGCCATTATTCTTTCGAATCACGGTGGGAGAGCTTTGGACACGGCGCCGCCCGCGGTGCACACACTGTTGGAGATCAGGAAGTACTGCCCCGAGGTGTTTGGCAAGGTCGAAGTGTGGGTCGATGGGGGGATCAAGAGGGGTACGGATGTGGTAAAGGCACTGGCATTGGGAGCGAGAGGGGTCGGCGTGGGAAGAGCGGCGTTGTTTGGATTAGGGGCAGGTGGGAAGGAAGGTGTGGAGCGGATGCTGGAGATATTAAAGGCGGAGACGGAGACGTGCATGAGACTGCTGGGAGTGGAAAGGGTGGATCAATTGGGGTTGCAACATGTGAGTGATTTGTCAAACAGGCTGCCGCCATCAATGATGATGACGCCAGAGGACTGACCATGATTGCTAACAGATTAACACGCGGATGGTGGAACGGGATATCTATGATGGACCTGCGGGGCTGGAACGACGGGGCCTCGGCTCCCGAATTGTTGCGAAGTTGTGATGGGGAAGAGACCCTCGAAGCGTTGTATGTGGAGTGGTACGTGTTGTCTTTCCCGAGCTATTGGTTCCTTCGGGTACGAGGCAAAAGGCGGCATGGGACCGTGTCACTGGGGAGTGGACATGGACCCCAACAGGGTATTGAGGTATCGAGGTATTGCTAAATGATGAAATGGTGCCACCTACTGTGCAATCCAAACCACCAAGATTGGCAAATGGTTGGACCATGTGAAGTTGGAGCGTTGGCAGTATGTAAAGGGAGCTGGGGTCTACAAGGCGCTGTACAATGACGTGCTCTACCCACTTGTTCGGCGACCATGGGGTTAGGACGAAAGCCTCTGATTACTGGATGGGGAAATTCCAGGAGAAGCCAATATTGCCAGGGAGTATGGCAGTGGGAGGAGCTTCGTGGGATGGCATGTTTTGGATATTGCGTGCAGCTGCGCATGATCAAGTTTGCCGGTATTGCATGCACAGTGCTCCATTGGGCGCCCAAGCCATGGCCGGCATATACAATGGCTGGCATGGATGGATGGATGGATGCATTCATTCATTCATTCGCACAGCAGCTATGGACAACGGTCCATGACATTGCTTAGTCGTAGGTAGTACAGTACAGTACAGTGCATGTTGATATCAAATTGATGTTGTAGCAAGCAGAGGGCGGCGGCGGCCCCTGTCGAGTTCCAGAAGGCAGCCAGCGAGCGTACAAGTACGTATCAGCCACCCAACCAAAATTCAGCCCTACCCACCAACTCGGGGTCCAAGCACCAACGCTCCTGCAGCCTGCCACGTGTAAACTTGCCCCATTCAGGACCTTCTCCTACCTGTACCTACTGTACTGTACTGTACTATACTGTACTGTACTCTGTACTCTGTACAAGGCACAAACGTCCTCTCTCCAACGGACTTGTACCTCAACACCGCTATACCCACTTGGGCCTTCCCCTTTAGCGTCTTCTCCATCAGCCAAATTACACGATACCCAACTCGACCTGTCCACAGCCATTGCTTCTCGCCCGCTTTTCCTAGCCAGTCCGCTGGCCCCGTGCCACGCCCTGCTGCCATCACTGGATGAGACGACTTCAGCCCACAATGCCCGCCAGCCGACACGCGATGTGACGACCAGTGCTCCAGTCCAAGGGGCGCGAGCCGCGGCAATCCAATCCTGTAGCCTGTCGAATCTATCAAGGTATCTATGTAGACAAAGAAGAGACAAGAGAGACGGGAGAGACGATTAAAAAGCAAAACTGCCCCCCGTTTAGCACTCCAACATTCGTTATTATCTTCCCCCCCCCCCTTTTTTTCAAAATCATTCCTTACTTTTGGCCTGGCATAATACTCGAAACACCACGTGGGGTGACGTAGTAAGGCATTACACGTATAGAGCCACGCACTGTACAACGCCCTAGTTGCCCGTAGCTTACTTTGTGTATCCGTCATGAACGAATAGATGCTGTCCAAGATGATGTTGGAGGTGCCTTTCATGTAATCTTTGTATAACTACCTACAACTCTGACGTGCATGCTTACCGTTTGTTTGTTTCCCATGCAATGGTAGGCCGAACCCTATATGACGCCGTCAGGTTCGTGTCATGTCTCGCTAATCGCTAAATACGATAAGCGCGGTCGAAGGATTGGGTCCAAGTGCGTATGGAACGGACGTGATTGCTCCGGACGTTACAACGGTATTGGGAATGCAGGCACCGTGTGGCTGTTGGTCTTGTCATATGGACAAAGCCGGTATATTATAATCTGTCTGTGTCCATGTGCTCACGTACCATGTACCATGTATGTACCATGTACTATACGTGCTCACGGTTTGACAAAATTCCCTCTCTCCTCCAACCCCCATCCCCGACCCCTAACGGCCTCCCTCCCACTCCAAGGTCCCCTGGCCCCTTCGCTATCAGACACATGTTACGGCCTTGTATAGTGTATAGTAGACACCGGTACCCGAAATCGCCCCCTGACGGCTGAGAGGTTTGCCTTCTCAGCTCCCATCATCTCTTCCAATGATGCCCGGGTAATACTACGAATCACATCTCCATGATTCACTCGGGGGTGTTATCTTGTTGCCATCTCTTTCGTCTCCTTTGTGCAACCATGGGCGGCATGGCCACTAGCACTGGGCAATTTCCGACCACTTGGTGAGTAGCCAAAGTGGATCATAGCTCGCTCTTTGGCGAAGGGCAGGCGAGGAGGAAGATGGTGTTGAAACAGGCCGCAAACAGAATAGAGTACTGAAGCTCGTGCCTGCCGTAGTACGTCGTGCTAGCCACTCAGCTGGTGCGGCGCGCCTGTGTGAGATGGAGCGTATCAGTCTGCACAGCGCATGCTTGGAGTCTTATTTTTTGTGCTCCTTCGTCTAGTGTGGCTATGCCCTTTGGGTCCGTTTGCGCTTCACTTCTGCTACTTTTTTTTACCCACCAGCGCCAATGAGTGGGGGGTGCGGAACGGCGCGTGGGCACCCTGATACGAACCTCTATAGCGAGGCGAGACAAGCTGTTTGGGACGCGCCGATTCGTTGTGGGCTTTCGCTCTCACCCTTCCTGCTGCTGGCCTGACCTTTTCTTCTTTCTCGGTTTCCCCATTCATTCATTACCTGGACCTTTGATAAGACGTCACTCTCTCCCCCTCTCTACGTTTGCTCTCCATAGCGCTTTCCCTCACTGACTCCTTCAAACCCTCTTGCCTTTCTTCTCTGCCACTCCTTCCGCTGGATACCTCCCGAGTCGCCCTTGCCAAACGCATACTTAAACCTCCGGACCTCCCTCCTTGGTTTCCCTATTCACTCGCGCCTTCAACTCATCACTTGAGCCTACCTCGTTGCTCCACCATCTTCCCAATACCATCTCATCCCATCTACACCTATCCACAATGCAGTGCCCTACTTGTCAAGGCAACGGTACCATCAAGTGCGATGCTTGCTACGGCAGCGGCTGCGGCGATTGCAAGTCCGGCAGAATAACCTGCCATGTATGTGAGTTACATACACCCCGGCTACAAGATAACCTGGATGCTTGATGCCCAGTTGGACCAGCGCCGTTTGTACAGCACACTGATTGCGTACCCATGGTTAGGTGAAGGCACAGGCGACATCAATCACGACTGATTCCGCAATATCCCGCTGCCACACGTGCGAGCATACCTCCTACGCCGGCTGAGTTAGGAATCCGGGGAACGTTGGCTGGACGAACAGGGATCCCTAGGTACGTTGGGTTGCCTTCTACCGCACTTCCGACTCTGTGAAACGTTGGGGGACCATTTCGCGCTGACAAGACGAATATAGCTTTTCACCCCATTTCTTCCCCCGTTTCACTTCCTCTCTGTGTTTTGTCTACTTTCATGTATATACCCCAAACCTTTTTTTTTTTGCTTGCCCTTGTCCGTCTTTTGCCAAGCATGTGCTTTTCCCCTCGCAAAAGTCCACGATGGAGGACATGCTAGGCAACAGCCCCCCCGGCAACGACGGCATATCACCTATACCCCAATATTATCATTCACCATTTTGATTCTTGAACCAATTTCCGAGCTGAAGCCGAAGCCTATGTGTCGTACCCATATTCTCAACCGGGCCGTATTCCAGCCCATTGGGCAACGTTGAGAGATTGGCCTAATTCTCTCCTGTAGGATCACGATTTCACTGGGATTTTGTGGGCTGGGGTGTGTGCATCTGTGCAATGTACGTAGGGTCATGGCCCTTGTTGTGTAAGGGGAAGGTGGGGAGGGTTCATTTCCGTTTCAAATTCTACGTTTTTTTTCTTTTTGGGGGATCTGCGTATGACGTGGTTGGTTGGGGATCAGCGGCTGGGGTGTTGTTTTGTTTGCGAGTTAGGTGACGGGATGGGATGGGTAGTGTAGCACAGCCACAACTTTTTTCCTTCGCTTCTCCATTACCCAACCGTAAGCCCTGATTCTCTTTTTTTCTTTCTTACATGCTGATGCGAAATTTCCTTTCGCCAATTGGCCTTGCCTTGTCTCTTGTCCTTCAGCCGTCCTCGTACTCGGCAAGTCCAAAGCTTTTATGGGTACAGCAAACTAGCGTGGGCGTTGGTGTGGCATCATCATCATATCCTCGAGTTAAACGAAACCCGTTTCGAATCGATTCAATTTCGCCATTTCCTTCCAACTCCGTGACATATATTTGTTTTTGTCTCCTCCAACTCGCCCCGTCTGTCCCCCCACCCAACTACGAGCCAACGCAATCAATCCTATACCAAAGGAGGATGCCGACTCCGAATTCGCTTGTGAGCAAGCGATCTTTTCACCTGGCAAAAGGTGCGTGCCACGGCGCGCATGGACCAACGTCCTTACCTGTACAGCGAAATGCTACATGGAAGCCTATCCCTTTTCCGGGCGCCCCAACGGCTCTTCATTATGCACAGCCACACCTTGCATCAAATCCAACAAGTCGGAGAAGGATGGCATTTGCAGGCTACACAGCAGCAGCACTCAGGTGTGGAAACAGCCCGCACTCACAATCCTCACTACTCTGCATAACGCTTAGAAGACGTATCCTTCTTAACATTATACTTCTTTAGAAGTAGGTAGGATAGTAGGAGACTCTTTCCATATAATATCTTTACTATTTCTCCTATACTACGTAGGAATACCTTTCACAGAGGTAGGTATATGAGGTACCTCACTTTTGTTCGTGCAGGATCCATACATCAACACCCGCGTGTGCTCGAGCACGAGCTCCTGGTCACATATTGGGCCGATCGATCGATACCCAGCGGTCCTCCTCTCACAAATAGGATGGCCAAAGGAACAAGTTCCGAAACGTAGGTCCTTTGGAGCGTCTGGAGACGTGTGCTGTGCCACCCACCCAAGAAAAACCCTTGCATATCATTGATAGGTACATACAGCAATCGAGTCCTCCTTCCTTCCAGCATGTGCTGTCTTGTCTGTCCCACGAACGCGCCATGTCATTCGCCCAAATGCGCTAATTACATGTGCTGTGCTAGAGATTGGACGATGGACCGTTGCGACGCCGCCGCAAGGGAGCGTTAGGTGCACCATCACCAAATCATGGATGGCATGTAAGGGTCGACCAGGTAGTTGTGCGTTGTGTGTTGTGTACCGGTATGAGACCGGGTAGTTGGTTGTTCCAATCAGAAAAAAGGGTGGCCGTGCCGAGAGAGCAAAGAAAGCTCTTCTTATGCAAGTGCTCACCACCTTGTCCAGCTGAACTGCACAGACCTTCCTTCTCACTGGCTACCTATGTAGGGACCAACGAATTCCCATACGTCAGGGTCCGATTCCTTCCCTTCCCTCCAATCCCAATGTCCCTGACTGTATCTTGCCAAGGGTCAGATACCTGGCCTGTCTTTTGCCGAGTACGCATTACACACAGTGCACAACCTCAACCATTCGCTCGCAAACGCTTCTGCGTAGGTACCTAGGTAGGTACGGCGCCCCGAGTCACGTGTGCTCAGATTTCCAACCTTGGAATCAATTCAACATGAAGGTTTCCTTGGAAGGTTCGATATTTGGATGCACATGATCTGCTGGGCATAACCGTGTCATGCGATCGGGCTGAGCTGAGACCACCTCAGGCAAGCTTGTGCGGCGAAGTCGTGTACAATGGTCGCCGTTTTTTTGTTTTCACTTGCTTCGGTCGACAGGTGTCGCGTGCCCGGTTTCAAGATCAGCATGTGTACCTATGTCCATACCAATCACTTTTCCCCCAACGAACTGGTCTGTTTATTCTCCTTTTCTGGTTACAAAAACGCACACCTATATCGTGGGTGGGTACAAAGTCAGCTCAACTCAACCAAGGGTGATACAATGAGCGATGAATGTCCCAATACACCACGCCACGTGGTATCTCGATAACAAACGACTATGTACCTGGAGCTCAAGTTAAAAGGATAAAAGGTTACATATCGCTAAATGCACCTTACGGCTATCACCGGATCCCCCATTGAGCGCTGCTTGGATATGCTTAAGGGAGAAAGCTGACATCCTCCATCACGATATGAACAGAAAGCATGATGATACCATCCGTGGTTGTACAAAGGGCGATCATGATGAAGATCTAAATGCCGGGTAACAAAAGTGAACACGTTCTTCTCGGCTATAATGATACACAGCGCGAGTATTCGGTAGGTGACCACGTGTATACACTCTTGAGGATTGGCATAGTCATACATACTATCAGCGCGGTAGTCTCTTAGCCGAATTCACAAGTTGCACGCAAGATAAACCCCGACGCAGGTTGAAGAATGCAACACATCCTGTCATTTCCCCAAACTGTCATTAATTCATACAATTACCAAAGCAATTCATACCCCGTATCCCATAAAAGCAAACTAAAAATGCGGCGGGCTGGAAACACGCCCGAGAAAGTGCGCGTTTTCGTCCTCATTGACCACCGAGTCTCTCATCAGCTTGCACATGATTTTGTGCGTCTGTGAACTATGGCGTTCGAGTAGATCCGGGGGTGTTGCTACCGATGCTGGCGACAAAATTGCATTTTGACCTGATCAAAACGTCAATAATGGAAACCTCTTGCATCATGATATTGGCGTAGCGTAGAGAGGAGAGGGGGAAGGGTGATGATCCAAACGAAACCAATCACCAGTCTACAGAGACAGGTTCAAGATCGGGATCGTGTTCATCGCCCCAATCCATCTTCTCCAACTCACGTCTAAAGAAATCCTGCTCCTCCTCCAGTACGCCAACTGCGGCTCCCATAGCCTCGGGGTATCTCTTCAAGTTGTGCCAGTGCGTCAAAGCTCGCAAGGCTTGTTCCAACGGAACACTCTCGTCAACCTCCGCGTCGACGTCGCTTCCTGCCAACCAATCGTCTCGGAGCTCCGGCTGGCAATACAAGTATACAGCAGTAATTACGCGCATATTTGATGATCGCCATTTCCGTCCGCAGTACGGGACCTGATTCTTGAACAGCTTGAGTGTGTACAGACGCAGCTCAGGTTGGGGGACCTTTAAGCTTTTCCGCAGAAATTGCGAAGACTTGTACGAGACGAGCATTAGATTACGGTGTGCTTTGTTCTTGCACATCTTCTGCATTATGCGGAGATAGTTGATGGAAGTAAAAAAAGCCCGCCATGAGAAGTCTGTGATGGGCTCCTTTGGTAGCTCGTTAGTGGGGTAGCCCAGCTCATCAACTTCGGGCGGTTGTGACACGGTCGGGTTAGACGGCTGGTCAATCTCTGAGTCCTGGCTCATGTTCTCGTCTCTTGTCATTCGAATGGGCGGGGGTACTGCACTGTCCGAGTCTGATCCGAGATCAGCTTTCTCCTCTGGAGCCTCCGGCTCGACGCCTTTTCTCGAATGAACTCGGCAAAAGTAAAAGAAGCTGTATCTATTAGCAAATGTTCCAAGCGATTGTAGACACATATCATCATACTTGAGCTCCTCTTGTTGACATTTGAAATTCACAACTTTCTCAATCTCCTGCAACTGCAATAGTTTGAGAATGAGAGGAACGTAGCTGGAATCTACGAGAAGCTGCGTTATGTATTCGAACTTTAATATATCTACGGCAGACAGTCAGCATCTACCATGAACCTCGTTCGACGAAACTTACGAGAGACCTTGAACCATTTCAACATTAAAATCAGAATGCCAGAAACCGCCTTATCGAGGATTTCTTGTACACGCATAGTATCCAGCTCGTCATTTGTAGCCACGGTGGGGTTATGTCCATTGATTCCGTTGGTTTGTCCCCCGTTGGCGTTCTGATCCTGGTACTGAAAACCACTTTGCAGACCATTGGGTCCGTTGGCTTGAGTGACAAGAGCTGTTACGTGCGACAAGATTGCCTTGATGAGAACAATGATAATAGACTGTAGGATAGGAAGTGATTTTTGCTGTGGGTGTGTCAGATAGTTTGGTGATGGTGACCATTTGGCAGAGTCAACTTACATAACACGCTTCTACCAAGTCCATTCTTTCCTCGATACTCCCTGCTTGTGGTGGCTCCTTTGATACTTGATCTTGCTTTGGTTCAAGCGACAGCTCACTTATATCCGGATGCTCGTCTGCACCTGACCAGCCTCGTTCATACTTCATGAACTGGACCCGTTCGTCCCATAACTGCTTCATCGCACGAGTAGCTCGCATGCGCTTAGCAAAAAGATCTGCGGCCTCCAAAATTGAGGTAGGTATGTCAGGACCCTCCCATTTCCGGCCAACGAGCAAGTCTTGAAGGTCAGTTGAGCCTTTTCCACCTAGTTTGTTGCTCGATTCGTCTAGAGGTGGGTATAGAAAAGGAAACATCTGATTCGTTTGATAATTCTGCTTTTTCCCACCCTTACCGCCGGGGCCACCAGGGGACGGTGGGGGAGATGGCGCGGGAGTTGCGATGTGAACAGGTTGGTGAAGAATCGATGTGTTGTTACCACTTGTTTCTCCTAAACCAGACCCAAACACATGATTTCCAGCGGCTTTATTTGGATGGTTCTTAAGTGGAGGAAGGATGGAGTTATTTTCAGGCTCCAAAGGGAAAAGAGGAGGTGGAGGATTGTAGGCGGGATACTTGGAAAGGATCTCCTGTCTGAATAGATGATAATCCAGAGGTGACGCGGTAATGAGAGGTTGTCCTCTCGCATCTGATGATTCAAGATTCTGGTCCTTGAAAGAGTCTTTTGCTTTATTCACTTGAGATAGACCACCGAATGTGACCAACATAGTCTTCCATACCAATAGACAGATTTTCGCAAGTGGTAGACTTATCGTGTCATCCCACCGCAACTTTGCAACGAGCTCGAAGAGCTGCATGAGTAAACCTGGATCCTGCAGACCCAAAATGGCACTTCTGATGCTGAGATCATTGTCGTCTTTCTCAGTTACTCGTGCGACTTCCAGAACAACAGACACAGCGGTCATGGCACACCATACCTCACGACGCTCAGCCTCTTTTCCGTCACGAGGAGCATCAGGGTTTACTTCAACGCCACAAGCGCGAAGACACGATGAACGTAGCACATCTACGATGCCTTGAAGGCCATCCTGTTCCACAAGAAGCCGAACGTTCTTCTTCATCAGCTGCACTTGTTGTTGAGACAAAGTGTACGTGCCTGTCGAATGACCATCGCTGCTGCTTGAAATCTGTTGAGTGGCCGTATCGGCCTCCGTATCATCTGCTTCAAGACCGGCAGTCTCGTACCAACATCCCAGTAAGATATATACCAACGCCTCAAGTTTCTTAAGCCTCAAGACCGGGTCGGAATGTTTCAAATGACCGATAAGACCTTTCAGAAATTCGACCTGTTGCTGTCGAGTAGCTTTGGACCAGTCCAACTCGTTGTCCTCGTACGTAGAACTACCGTCTAGACCACGAAACGTAACCCACTCTTGTGCAAAGGAACTGTGGGTTTTCAAGAGCATCGCTTGCTCTTCGACGCTGTAGGAGAACCACTCCTCAATCTCATCCTCGAAGGATGAAGCATCTTCATAAGTGAAGGCATATGGAGTCGGCTCACCGCTGGGCAGATCTTTGACGAGATTCTGGAGCTGTTGGAGAGATAGCGAGTCGGATGGGTGTGTTGGCGGTGGAGCAGGAGGCGCGGGGGGAGGTAAATGAAGCGGAGCAGGAGGAACCGTGCCGGATCTTTGGAGCCCTGGGCGCGAGCGGATCGACGCGGTGGTGTCGTCAGTGGTAGCAGGTGGGTTCGCGCTTTCGTCCAAGAGGAGACCCTGTTGCTCAGCGGTATCTAGCGGCAGGTTGAGCTCTGCTTCGGTAGGCTCAGCTTCTATAATGTGCGTCTGGGTCCCAGAAAGGCCTAGCAGCTCGGCTTCATCGACGACGGGGGGGACGAGGGGTGCCTCGGGCGCATTGGTGCTTTCCATAGCAGCAGCCCGTGTTATTCGATTTGGGCTTCGGAGGCGGCAGAGTCAATGTAGGTGAAAATGCGACAAGCATACCTATTTGACGTAGAGATCACGGCAGTTCCATGGTCTCCAACGAGAACACAACGTACAGCGCACACGATATGGGCACAGGCACGAGTGTGGTGTTGTCTCTTTCCTCGGAAGTGGGCTGTTGTTGCCCGCAATGCCAAGACCTCACGACCGTGCATGCGGCGTACGTGTTCGCAGATTCAAGTACATATGTAGTGGGTATCAAGACGGGAGGCACCTTTTTGCACCACAAGAAAAAAAATTAAGATTCATTGAAAAACCTCCTCTCCCTGTGTATGTTTGCAATAGAATGAAAAGCTGTAAAAGATTCTGGGAGCTCACGCTCTCCTTCAGGACACAAATCCACCAAGAGCGCCGTTTGCCGTGCGCCTGCCAACATGTGTTCCGCCCCTTCCTACTACGCCTATTGTTGAAACCAACCGGAAATGCATACGCTGCACCACTCCCTTGAGCGTTGCTAGAAAAATATGGCGTATGCCGCACGAATAAGAGCCCACAGAAGAAGTGTTTGCAACAAGTTCCTTGGTAGAGTTTGTTGTCGACATATCGAACTCATCTTCGTAAAGAGAATGCACTTTGTAAACATATCGTCCGTCAGAAAAGAAAGGCCACTCTCGTGGATGAGGGCATCTAGGCTCGTCCTTGTAGAGGGCTACCAGTTTGCTGCACTATCATATGACGGCTGCTTCCTGGTAGTCCTGCTGATAAATAATGTGTGCTTTCATTACATATTTCTTGCAACTCAGCTGGATCCACTTTGATCGGAATTGTTTTCGCGTTCCTTGATCTCGTCGGGCACAATGCCGGCATTCTCACAGGCGCGCTTGTAGATGGCGCATTCGTCCCAAGCCCTTTGAACTTCCGATTTAAACTTGTCGCAGCTGGAGCTTAATTCAGTGATGGCTTGCTCGGTGAGAAGCTTCTCTAGCGTCCACTTCTCGATGTTCTGTTGTTCATTCTCCTTTAATTGGGTGATGAACTGGACTGCTCGCTGCAGAATAGAGCCTTTGTTCTTCTCGCAGCCCGGAACAATCTTGGCAAGTTCGTTGATTCCTTCATTGATGGTTTCACGACGACGTCTCTCCACTAAAAATCAGTAATGTTAGCCCTGAAAAGCTGAAAGCGCGTGGGTGTTAGACTTGCCTTCCTTGTGATTATCTCTGCGAACCTTGTGCCACTCCTCAGTTCCGACTTGGGGTTTATGAGTAGCTGTAGCAGGAGGCGAGTCATTGACCGCAGGCTGTCCTCCACGAGTCGTCGATGTAGCCGCCTTCAGGGCTTCAAGGCTGAAGTCGGGCATGCCAGATTGCTGCTGATGATGATCACCCATGTTAAATGATGATCCATCGCCCGCAGATGCCTGTGCTTGGAAGGACAGTTCTGTAGCCTGAGGAACCGTCATCTGGTGATAAGCGAGGGCGGCGGCGGCAGTATCACCGACGCTCGCAGTATTACCGCCCCCGTTGTGGTGCACATCGAACTGTTGCTGCATGTCGTCGTCGTTGGTAGAAGAGTTATGTGCGACAAGGAAGGATGCGGTTGCTTGATCACTCAAGTCGTTGGTGTTGTTGGTAGAGGGCGCGGAGCGGGTGGGGCCCTGGTCGCGAGAGTCGCGCTTTCGCTTGTTGTTATTACTGTGCATGGAATCATGAACACCCAGGCCCGTCTTGGACGTGTCAGTTGGGTAACCGGCAGTGTCTGCCATTGTGCTTTCCGATCAGGGGGAGAAGGGTAGATGTGTAGAACTATGGGAGCTCACGCAAAGCGACGGCTCTCGCAAAGGGCAATCGTGGTGGCTGTGGGGGACGAGGAGGATGGTTCGACGGCAGGGTGCCAATGATCAGAGTCGCAACAGGACAACAAAAGGCGAGCAGTACACAGAGTCGTATGGTGCAGTGCGCTTGTAGCAGTCATAAGCTGGTCAAGAGCATACACGAACCTGTCAAAAGAACAAACGTTAGCATCAACAGTGACGTGTTGGTGTTCGACTCCACATGGCGAGGGGCTCGTCGCATCCATTGCCTGTCAAGAGCTGTTGGAACAGCCGTCAAGGAAGCATTGCAATGGCGCCGGATGCTTTGCCCCCAGAACTGCAGTCGCTTCGTGCTTGATTGTTTCTCGATGCGCGCGCGGCGCGACCGGGCGTGAAAAAGCACCCACGGCAGTCGCAATGTGGGCAGGTATTGGGGGAAAATCGCGTCATGGCTATGCGATACAATGTCGAGCCCATAGTGGTGCTCGTAGCATCTTGAAAATGAAAGTAGACGTTGGCTTACCTCTAGTTTGGGATCTGCCCCGGTGGAGGAGTACGATGTCACCTGATTGCCAGTTCCGCGTTGAGGTAAGCAAGTGGACAAGACAGTAGATAGTAGTTCGGCGGGAGGTGACGGGATTTGGGGGGCAAAGCGGAAGGCAAGAGAGAAAACAAATAGGCAAATGGAGTCTTGAAAGTAGACGAAAGCCACTTGGATTGGAATGGTTGGCGTGGTGTTGAGCGAGATATTGCACAAAGAGCAGTATATGGATTCGAGTATGGTCGACAGACTGGAGGTAAGGTGATCAAGGTCACGCGGATGAGGACTGAGGGCTGCCCTTCTTCTTTAATGCTCCTGCGCCGCGGCGAAGCCACTAGCCGCGAGCCCAGCCAATCAGCGCGGGACATGGGCCATGTGCACCCCATCCGTTAGCGCACCGAACCAGTAGGTACTGCATCACACAACATGGACATATTCACACCAGCCATTCTGTATTTCACTTTTCCAGGAAGCCATTCACATACACACACAAACACACACTCTGATTCCCGTGTTCCTTCGAATACCCGTGTGTTTCCATGCATGGTGTTGCAGCAAGACGCCTTTTGCCCATGTTGGTTTCCGTGCGTGGACCCAGACTGCGGTAGCTACCTAGGTACGTACACACCCCCACCATACCGTACCTAACAAACATATTCATCCAGCCAAACTTTCAAATGCCGCGAGTAATTACCAAGTTATGTACATACCTACATACAGGCAGTGCGACATGCTCGACACTGCAAATACGGCACTGCACACCCACACACCCACGCCCGCTCGCTCCACTCCACTCCACTCCACCCCCCTACCTACCTATCTACACAAATATGCCTTATCAATCACTCACGCGCTCTCCCGTGCTCGTGAAGAGTTCATGTGGCGGCAACACTTGCCTAGGCTATCCTGCACTGTGCATGCATGTGACCGCCCTCCCCACACACCTACATCTTCCGCAGCTGACACATAGCCACTCGCATCCTCTGCTACATGTACATACCTTCCCTTTCACCTCTTCTTTACATGCATTTACTCTTGTCCCCACTCTCCTTCTTTCTACCGTTTCAAACATTTAGCCCGCGTCGTTTTGTACCCATGAATGAATCCAACGTCACGTACTGGGCTACCATACATCCTCCATACACCCTCCATCACCACTTGGGATTATTGATGAACGGCCTTTCCTCGTGATCGATATTGCAACCTTGCGTAGGAGCCATGTCCCACAGCAGCCAATGACGTCCTTCAACAGAGCCCCTGGTCTGCAGACATGCATAAAGCAGTCCTACCCGTCGTCGACTGAACCTTTTCACTGATGCAAGCTGCCTCTCTTTCTTCGAGTATGTAGAGGATTATGTATTGTAGGATGACAGTGATACATAAAACTCTTTAACCTACATGTAATGCCCTGTCACGCGGGTGTTGTTACATCCCGCACTCACAAGCTAGTGTTATAGGTGCTTCTTGCAAGGCATCTTCTATACCAATGTACATGAGTATATGTACATAACCAGGTATCTTTATTGGAAATATTCTTCAGCAGTACTACTGGAGGAGAAACACCAAAACTATTCTACAGAATAGCTTGCCTGGTATTCTACTTACTTCTAACAGAATTCCAATCTCAGGGAGAAGGGTACTTTAGACGTTGTATGTGAAGCAATGGGTGTTGTGAATACTAACTATTTCGACACCTGGGTGTCTGTTTCGGTCACACATCACAAATTGGACCATGTCCCTCATTTCTCAGCAGTAAGTCTAACGAAGAATATCGTGTGCGCTCAAGCACATGCAAAAGCTGAACCAAGACGAGACAGATCAGCACACTACATAGCTGTAAATCACTCGCTATGGAATTCCCAAGGTGCACAAGGACTATGTATTCTCCTCGTTGACGATATAAAAAAGAGGGGTTTCCCACTTCTCGCCGGTGAAGACCAACATTGAATTGATGACTTAGGACTCGTGGTGAACAGAGATCAATGCAATGCAGCTGTTGCCTGGCACGCTGGAAATGCTAGTAGTTTCCACGGCCTAGCGGCTTGGCGCGGCCAGTCGCAGCGACGCAGACGACGAATTTCCCAAACCATCCAGCTCGCTATAGTCATACCCAACAACGTCCCCTCAATTTCCTCAATTCGATACCCTTTCCCCTGCATCACGCGTGCTTTCTTCCCAACTCTTTATTAGAATACTTGATTTGCCAAAAAATGCCTTCCAACGCTGTTGCAAACCCGCCTGCGGCTGCACCTGGCGAGTCCAAGAGTGCCCGCAAGAAGAAGGCCAAAGGCGAAGCTGCGACCGCAGTGCCCGCCCTCGCCGAGAAGACTACTTCCGAGATTGGTACTAATGGCTCCGAAGTTGCAGGAAAGGCTGGTAGTCCAGACGAAAATTCGTATATCAGGGAGCTCCAGAAGTACGTAACTCTCCAAGTTGTCGTCTCAGAACACTCGGTACTTTTATGGAAGCTAACACCCCACACAGAAATGTCCGCAATGTCACCAAGAAGCTGGTAAGCCTTCTCGCTTTCCATCGTAGCGCTCAGAACAATGCTGATTTCTTTTATAGAACGCCATGGCAAAGGTCAACGAAATCGTTGCAGCCAACCCTAATGATTCTATTGACGACCTCGTCTCCTCGCGCAAAATCAACGCCGACCAGAAGGCTCAGCTTCTGAAGAAACCTGCCCTTCAAGCCCAACTTGCCCAACTCGAGGAGCAGCTCGCCCATTACAAGAAATTCGAGCAGGAATACCAGACCAAGCTCGCTCAAGAGAAGGAACTCTTGCAGAAGGGACATTCGGAAGAGCTGGAGAAACTCAAGGATACACTCAAGGCGGAGGCTCTGCTAGAGCAAAAGAAGGCTTTCAGGGAGAAGATCCTCATATTGTCTCGCTTCCTCAGGGCAGCTGCGGCTAGGCGCCAGCTTGAGGAGGACGATTCTGACCTCAGCAAGGCTTTCGAGGGTGCTCTGCTGCTGGTGTATGGCGGTGACGCTAGCGCGGTTGGAGCTACCGAGAAGTTGATCGAGGGAAGCTCCGACAATGTCCCTTCGACAGAGGGCATTGTTCTGGATGTTACTTGTATGTTGAAGTGGAACTAAACAATATGAATGAGGACTGACATATGCGCAGATGCACAAATCAAGCAAGCCGCTCTTGAAGAAGCTCCTTTTGCTGCAGAAGAAGCTTGGGTAGATGATGTTGCCCAGTCGCAGCCTTCTGACCCTGAGGCCGTTTCCACTGACCCCACCATCGCAAATGCGGGCCTCACCGAGCTCAACGACTCTGTTCCAGTCAACGGGAGTGACAGCCCAGCAGATGTATCCGGTGCCCCTGCAGTGTCCAACGTCGATGAAGGTGCATCCAACGCCGCAGGAGGCGATTGGGAGAAAACGCAGTCTGGGTCCGATGATCCTCTCACGGAATCTTACGAGATTGTTCCCCGAGATCCTGCTGAAACTGAGACTTCTGCTGCCCCTGCACCTGTCAATGAGGTTCGCAGCTGGGCTGATGATCCTGTGGAGACAAACGCAGCGCCTGCGAATGGCAACGATGGTTTCCAAGAAGTTCACAACAACCGAGGAGGTCGTGGTAGAAACCAATACCAAGGTGAGGGTCGTGGAGGATACCGGGGTCGCGGAGGCCCTCGAGGAGGTGGCCGTGGCGGTCGTGGGCGTGGACGTGGTGATGGATTCCGTGGCGGTCGAGGAGGTGGATTTCGCGGAGGCCCCCGCGGCGGGGATGGGCAGTAGACTTGCATCTTCACCGCTTCTGGATATTCGGAGCAAAATGGGACGGAGCTAGTTAACTAGCCGGGATTGGGGTTCATTACTTTCGCTGTTCTTTACAGCCTTGTTCTGAGCATTTGCACGGATCTCAAATGGGTCATGAGGTATACAAAAGTGCATGTGGGTTTGTACAATCTGATCGTTTCTGCATAGCATCGGTGCTCTGGGTTCTCGGATATAGGCCATCTGTACTATAGTGGCTACTGGAATACGAGTGCTCAACCGTATGAGCTTGTATCATCATTCACCTCTTTTGAGATAATGGCGTGACTTCCGCCTCCTGTAACACAAGGGCTGTACGATTGTAGGCAACGGCCATTAGCGTGGAGCACGAGTAACGGGTTTTAATCAAGCGGGTCATCATCGTGATGACGAGGCGTGGCGGTGGGGGTGAAGCTAGGGCCAATAAGTTCTCCAGTTTGGATGATCCGGAGGAAAACCTGGTCAGGGGTAGACTGCGGGCTGAGATAACCGAATGTGTGGAGGCGGGAAGATCGGGAGCCAACGTGGCCACGGCCTAGTGACGAGGCCGCCGCATCTGCCTGCATATCGAAGTTTCGCCGGCTCGGGCTTGTTTTGTCGTCTGCCATCGGTCCAGTGTTGCTTTGCTTCTACTGTAGGTTCAGGTGCAACTGGTGTCAGTCGAATCGGGATTTGGCAAATGGGTGCTCTGGGAGAGGAATACATGCATCTCAGTCTATTTTCTAGATGAGGCAGCAGTAGCTTATGCTTGAATGGTGCCTATGGCACTGGAACATTTCCAGTATTCTGAATGATCACCATAGTCATGGTTGCTCGACGGGGGTTCTGCTCGGCACTGCACGGAGATTTTGTATTTCACCGCCTTTTCATATTAGATCCAACATCATAAGGCTTCTTTGGTACTCCACGAGCGAGGTTTTCAGTAGTTTCCTAATGTTTATGTGATAAGGGTAGGGCACTGTAATGATCGCAGACCGGACAGCGCTGCACTGTGAGGTTCGGCTCAAACACTGAAAAACTATAACAACATAGCTGGGACGACTGCATTCTCGAAAGGCGTAGCGTAAACTAGCGCATGCAAGATCTGCTACGAAATGCAAGGCGACAAATGGTTGCAGGGAAAGAGTTGGGGGAGCATCGTGTCACTCTTTGCGTTCCGTTTCCTGCTCCGCAAGAGAAGAGTCCATACAAGTTTATTTTCAGCAGAGCAGAATAGTCGGCATCCGGCGAATATCACTACGACTGCAGCTATTACAGAGGGGTGGCACGCCAGGAGGTCGTAGATCGGGTAGCTAGTGTACTAGGCGTTATTCACAAAACAGATAACTATTCTAGACATACCATGTAGGTCGTAGAGCTTCTGATTCGTAGAACCTATTAGTCCTCCCGATATGTGACTTCCCGGCGTGTCACCCCTCTGTAGTATAAGGCAGCTGATGAGTATATATTATTAGGTGGTGGGCAAAAACGATGAGGTTTGGTGAGCTGGTGAGCCGCAGCCACGATCTGATAAGGGTAATAATAGGTAATATGGAGATCAGACCTATTTTACGTTCGGCCTTATGACGTGCATGACGTGGAGTCAAAACAGTTCGTACCACCGAGAGTTTTGTGCACTTGGACAGGAATTGCTTCGTAGGCAATGATAATGAAAGTGATTGACTAACAATGATAGGGTCTAACGAGCCATCTTCAACAAATCTACCAGCCGGATAGGAATCCATAAGAGAGAGACGGGACGAAACGATGAACTGATGCTCAGGTGAGAGGTGACAGGGTTTAGTCGACCCAGCGTTAGTGCGTTCTTGGCAAAACTGCGCACCTCCCGCCTTTGACGCCTCTCCTGGCCATCCCCATGGTCACTCACCCATCGCCTCCACACGACGAGTCTCCCATCCTCTAGTGCACGATTACCTCCTACCGATTAAATGCGCTGCTCTTAGGGAGCCGTGGTGCTGCCGTTTCCACCCGTCTTAACGTTGCGTGGCGAAGTTGGCGAGCGCCGCCCTCGGGGCCCCATCACCAACCACTTCCGCCAGTCTTGAGGCGCCTTCAACACGATTGTTTCTGGACGACCGCGCCGCCCGTCTGTCCCCAGAACCCATAATGGAAGCCTCTGTTGATGTTGTTCCATCGGTCGAACCGACTACCGCCGCCCATGACGACTCTACAACCAAAATCGCCCTCACACCACCGACGAGCGAAGACTTGGACGTCAAGCGAGATGCGACAATGTCGTCGGAGTTGTCCGATATCGATAGCGACGATGGGGAAGATATCGAGCCTGACCATTATTGGGACGGCGGCAAAATCCCTGTCTTTCGTCCAGTATGTCCAGACCCTAGAAGCTACTTCCGAGTCCGACGCATTGCGCCGTGAATGCTCTTGCGATATGCGAGTAAGTGTAAATGAATTGACCTGCTAACTGTCGCCTTGCAGACTATGGACCAGTTTCGCAACTTTCAGCGCTTCATCGAGAAGGTCGACAAATATGGTATGAAGTCAGGAATTGTCAAAGTGATACCTCCAAAAGAGTGGTAAGTGCGAACGGGAGTTGTACGACCTGTTTGAAACGCATCTTACTCACCCGCCATTGCAGGCGTGAATCATTGCCAGATCTGTCGGAAGCAGTTAAGTCGATCAAAGTCAAGAACCCAATCACCCAAGAGTTCGCCGGCCAACACGGTATCTACACACAAGCGAACATCGAGAAACAGCGCTCGTACAATCTTCCTGAATGGAAGGCAGTTACCGAGGAAGCGCATCATCAACCTCCAGCCAAGCGGGGAGAGCGTCGTAGAGCTGCCGCCGAAGCCCCAGCACGTACCCGCTCCACAAGAGCTCAAGCCGCTGCAGCAAACAAAGGTGACACCACACCTACGCCTAAGCGTGGACCAGGACGCCCTCGACGTCGTCCCATCAAGAATCCGGTAAAGGAAGAAGAGGATGAGGATTCTTCCATCGAAGTTCCTCCTACGCCAAAATCTCCCACTCTGGAGGAGGAGAAGAAACGCTCGTCGAGAAAACCCAAAGAAGAGCAGGACGATGGCGCCGTAAAACCGAGAGGACGACAGCCCAGGGGAGAGCAGAAGAAATCAACTGCTTCGCGCCGTATGAACAACCGGACGGCCCTGGCAGATTATGTCGACGAAGAAGCTTTCAAGAACTTCGACTATCGCCTTGCTCATGTCGACGAATTCACACCTGAGCGATGCAAAGAACTGGAAGAGAATTACTGGAAGACCATCAACTATGGCTCTCCTATGTACGGCGCTGATATGCCTGGATCTTTGTTCGAGGAAAAGACCACGAGCTGGAATGTCGCAAAGCTTCCCAATCTACTCGATGTTCTTGGAACCAAGGTGCCTGGCGTCAACACTGCATACCTCTATCTGGGTATGTGGAAAGCTACGTTCGCTTGGCATCTCGAGGATGTCGATCTTTACAGCATCAATTATATTCATTTCGGAGCACCGAAACAGTGGTACAGTATTTCGCAAGAAGATGCCAGGCGCTTTGAAGCTGCTATGAAAAATATCTGGCCACGGGATGCCAAAAATTGTTCCCAATTTCTTCGCCATAAAACGTATCTGATCTCACCCCAACAGCTGGAGAAACAGTTCAACATCAAGGTCAACCGCCTCGTCCATTACGAGGGCGAATTTGTCATCACCTATCCATATGGCTACCACTCGGGCTACAACATTGGATACAACTGTGCTGAGTCAGTGAACTTCGCCAACGAATCATGGTTGAGCTATGGTAGAATTGCTAAGAAATGCGAATGCGAGGCGGACAGTGTCTGGGTCGATGTGAATGAAATCGAACGGAAATTGAGAGGGGAACCTACTCCAGAGTACATCGAAGAGACAGATTCGGAAGATGATGAAGGTGTAGATCATCTTCCCAGTCCACCTCCCAGCGTGGCTGGCAAACCACGAGGCAGACCAGGTCGAAAGCCCGCCGGCAATAAGCGAAAGAGATCGAATAAGGAACCAGAAGAGGCCCCCAAGGCGAAGAAGGTCAGGCGCATTCGAATCCGTATCAAAGTTCCTGGCAGAGGTATGCCGTGTGTCCTATGTCCAAATGATGTCGAATACGACGAACTATTGCCTACCGACAATGGCCTACAGGCGCACCGCATTTGCGCTGATTACACGCCCGAGACCTACATTTCACGCAAGGGTGACGTTGAAAAGATTTACAATGTTGCGAACATTGGCAAAGACCGTTTGGAGCTGAAGTGCAACTATTGTCGCTCGAAACGAGGGGCGGTCTTCCAATGCTCGCAGAAGAAATGTACAAGGGCTTTCCACGCCACGTGTGCCATGGCTGCCGGTGTTCAGGTGGACCTAGGACCTATGCCAACATTTGACGAAGAAGGCACAGAGTACTTCTACGACGGCTACGACTTCCGATGCCGTTTCCACCGGCCGAAGAAGCGAAACAACAAAACCGTGGACGTAGATGCTCTGGAGAAGGACAAGTTCATCATGAACTATGCCAAAGCGTTGAAGCCGAAGGACGCTGTTCAATTTCAATATGTTGGTGGAGAAATGTATCAGATCTACGGCGGTACAGTGGTCGAGAACAGGCCTGGAGAACAAGCCATTCTCGTGGATGTGCTTCCCGATGGGTAAGTTCAACTAACGATTTGTAGACATCAGCGCTAAAAATGTTTTAGGGATCGCGTTGAAGTAGAGTGGAAGTATCTATTGAAGCTGGATCCGGCAGAATCTCAGCGTCCTAAGCCTTCGGCTAACGCGAAGCCACTTCCTGAGCATCTCAAGGAAACTGATGCTTCCCTCGACATGTCGAACCGTACAGACGGTGTACCGGAAATGGGCGATCCATTCCAGGACCCTAACGCAGAGCAGAAATGGGCCGAGTTTAACACTGCTCCCGAAGTTACCAACAAGGTTGGCCGAGTTGATTTAAGCAAAGAGAACCAACTTTGGTATTATCTAGGAAAGACTTCCACGGAAGCACGACCACAGTACACAGAAAACCCAGCAAAACCAGTCCACAACTCCAAGAGTACTTTCTTGGATACAGTCAGGCCTCCGGCTCCGATCATGCCAACCTTTCAACATCGTTCGTATCCTGCTTCTTATCCCATCAAACCAGCGCCTGTCTCCATTCCACCGAGGACTCCAACGCAGCAGACTAGACCCTATAGTTATAAGCCAAAGGAATCGATGATGTCTAGCTTTAGGTCGCCGAGTTACAATCCGGACACTCGCAAGAACCCCAATTCCCCTGTTGCGCACCAGCCGAATGCCTACAGCTATCGTTCGACGTACCCTCAAAACGTTCAGCCAACATATCCTAACACCTTCCAAAACCATCGACCACCGCAGCAGTACATTCCTTATGCTCCGCCACAGCCCGGTCCCTCTACACCGTCCAAACCCTTACTTGATGGCATCCACCAGTATGCGCACCCTACACAGGCTGGCCCGTACTTGGACCATTCAGCGGTGCCGCCCAGGGAACTTCAGCCACTGCCTTATTCCCAAGGACAAAGCCAAAGCCCTACTTCCCGGCTAACATATGGATCATTTGTTCCGCCCTCACAATCTCTCTTGCCTTCGCGCAGTGGTGCACCACCCTCAAACTTGTTAAGCAATCCCGCTGGGACAACTAAACCTCCAATGTACGCCGTCACACATCCCTCTTCCGCTGATTCTTTAGTCCAACCCCTCAATTCCCAAGTTGAATACCTTGCCTACGTTGCCAAGTACCCATATTTGAAAAACGCGTTTTTAAGGAGAGCAAAAACTTACATATCTCCTTATAGTCCTGGTGGTGGATTCACGCCAGAGTGGGCACCTAAACCTATGAACACTCCCATTAGCTCTGCATCGTCGCCCGCTTTTGCCGCCCCCCCTGGCCAACATACTGGAAGACTCAGCTTTGCTGGGGAATTGCCCCCTGGGACGCCCGTTGCAAGGCCGACGCCCCAATTCCAGTCTGCGGATGCATTCCAACGGGATCTTGCTCAAGCGCCCCGGCACCCAAGCGGGACTCCGAAGTGGGATCAAATGTTTCAGCAACTGAATACGAACAATAGGAACTCACACAGTCCCACGGTACCCAGGAGTCCGGCTTATATGCAACCTCTTGCCCCCCGTCCACTCAGTGTGACACACGAAACAACCAAACCATCTACACCTCCGGTTCTTGCGCCAGCTCCGAAGTTGAGCCACACGCCACCACTACCGCCGCCCAGCGAGCCACAACGACCTATCCCGAGCCCCCTCAGCGATGCACCGAAGACTCCAGTTGCGGAGACTGAAAAGGCTGCATCTACACAACCGACGGTTCACTCTGGGGAAACATGGCGATTTACGCAGTAGTTGTTGAGCCGCACGCCGTCAGACGTGGCCTCGTTATTGGGTGGCACACAAATATTAAGGGAGTTCGGTGTATGATAGTAATGCATTTTCAGATGTGCCCAACGAGTAGATTCATTTCTGCATTATTTGGAATGGATAGTGTGCGCGAGAATCGTGAGCTTGGGTTGGGTGTATACCACATTACAGGATACGGTATACCCAGGTTTAGTTGCATGATCCCACAGATCAAGGGCGTCTACTATTCTATTGTACCATGAGCGATACACGATTTTACCGAAAGAAATATACTTAGATTATATTCCCCTTTGGCGCTTGCTGTTTATTTGATCGGTGCAGAACCAAATGATGTTAATCATGGTCTCTTCCTCGCATCCAGCAATAGATACTCGAAATCCGAGGACAGTGACGCTTAACCTGACGATGCGTAAATTTCAGTGACAATAATCTCAACAAACTTCATAGACAATACCATCAAGATCGACTCCGCTTTCTCCTTTGTGCCTCCTCCTCAATCCTCCGCATCAGTTTACTCGCAAGCCATAGCCGTTCCTCAGCGCCAGCACCCTTTGTACTCGTCAAAATGCCCCGACTAGTCGCCAGAAACCTCTCCTTGAACACTCTCCACAGCTCCTCATCAGCCTCCACGTCTGTCCTGGGTCTCGGATAAAAAGGATCGTTTTTGAAAAACGCCTCGCAGGCCTGCTCGATACCCGCCTCATCCATAGACAGGGGCTTGCAGAGGTCAAAGTCAAGAATCCACATGCAATGCTCACCCAGGTATTCGGATTCGAACGGTTTGACCGCCGCGGGTGAAAGCGACGGATTGACGTGCCTCGGAGGTGCGAGGACAAACTCCACATCGTTTGCATCGATCTGAGCGCCCCAGTGCGTGAACGCCAGCGCGTCTGCCATTGTCTCTGCGTAGGCGGTGACGTCGAGCCCCAGTTCCTCCATTTGGTTAACGTGGAGCGGAACGTTTCGAAGACTGAAGCGGTGGAGTCGCGAGTTACTCGCACCCTCCTGTTGATGACGTCGTCTTCGACCAAGATATGGTCGTATCAGACAAAACTCATCGTCTGGGTTGCTCTTCACGAACTTGGAGACCTCGTTGCTGCCCCCACCACAGTAGAGGTCGACGATTTTATCGCTGATGGGTCGCGGGACTGCTGGGATGCGCTCCGTGATGAGTGCTTTGCAGGCAGTGTAGTTCGTGGGGAATCGATGTAGTCGCCGCTCCCACCACATTGTGTCCGTAGGCTCGATCAGATCGTAGCATTCCGGTATTGAAAGAGACGATGGGGGGAGATGTTGGGGGGCATTCCGAAGAAGGCGTTGGTGCATTTCTTGGTCGTTTGTGATGGATCTTCCCCGGCTACAATCTTCGCGCTTTATGGCCTGCCATACCTCGGGGTCAGTCTCGCTGTTTGAAGAAGTCGTCCAGACGCTGCCGCAGGAGCCCTGGCCGATGCGACGGTAAGGGTGTGCATATTGTGACATGTTCAATGGGGGTCGTGAGCTCTGTGTGCACTGTGTGATGGTGATAGTTGATTTGTGTGATGAGTAGGGCGTGGGGGGTTCTAGATATATACATTGCGAGCTTGGTACACACCAAAGGTACACAGAGTATTCCTGGGGCTGGTTGGGTCCAATCAACGAATTAAAAATCGCAGGAAATATCAGAAGAAAACGGACACGCTCGGATATCAATGTCGTCACGTACCACAGATCTGAGTAGGCAGGTACCAATGCCATGGGGCTTTTAGATACTCAGCGAAGATTGAATGGTGACTTGGTAATATTCATTCTACAGACTTCGCGATTATCTTTTCGTATCGGCACCCTTAACTCGATGCTAAAGAACATTGAAGGTTGGTTTAGTCTGTCATGTGTCCCCAAGTAGTGAGTCATTACCTTCCTTTCCATGGTTTCAGCGCAAATATGACTCCGGGCCTCTCTGGATTCCTATAGCAATCAAGAAACAGAAAAAAGAGAGATATTGATCCCAGTAAGTGCCAAACGAATGATTTATTGCAGCTTCTAAAATTTGACGTTGAGTGTAGAGATAGACGACATTTTCTCCCTAGCACCAAAAATCTCAAGCCGTGGCGTAAATCCAGTTGTGTTTGTCATCCGCAAATATGTGTCGCAACCTCGAGAGAGGCGACCTGCCGTAAGAAAATAGGTATCGATGGTATTGTGTATTGCCCTGTTAGACTGGAGGCGGACGTGTGGATTATGGTGAGCTATTGGAAACATGAAACAGAGATATGACGTGGTATTCCCTAATGTGTATTACTCCAGCGCCATTGTGTACATCGATATTATTCTTGTGTATAGACCGATGATAATTTAATTAACTCTCAATGATATCATTCTTTTTACTATTTCTTTCCGCACATCCACAATTATTAAGGTAGAATCTTTCATACCTGGTATAGACGCTTGAAAATACTAACATTTTCTTCGGAAATATGAACTCGAATCATTTGTGTGATATGCTACCAATTATCTTTATATTCAACAGTTTGGTTGCTAGATTAGGATATAATGCATGCAGGGGTTAGGTGCTGTCACACAGCAATGCCACATTGCAAGTCCCGTTCAGTCGAACACGACCATCCCCAAGTTTTACGCCTGGAGATGAGAGACAGCAACATACTGTATCACTCTGCCGCTTGATCCTACCTTGTGAACTGAGGCACATAGGTAACGAGGCACAATGATGTGTTGCAAAGCTATCTTCAATTGACCACATGCCCGATACGCTTTATCACACATCAATCGTTCAATCAAATCGATCAGTTCGAGTCGTATCACATTCCTGTCATGCCTAAGCTGGTACAGTTCACCCAAATTCTGTTGCATCGGCGACCGCCATTGTTGGGCGAAGCACTGGATACTTATTCCAAATGTAAATAACCGGATGTGTATGTGACGCGAAGAAGAACGGCGGTTCAATATAAAAAAGAGTGTCTTTCCATTGATCAATGTGAGTACAAAGATTCGGACACTTTCCAAATCCTACCTGAGCATCGCAAAATCGTCCTTGACCATCATTTGATCGAATTCTTTCCTATGCAAGTAGTTTAGAACCCCGATTGATGGAAGTATACACTGATATCTACGAAGGATGACTACATACACGCTCTCACTTGTTGTGTACGGGGAAGGCGAAGGCGAAGACCCTGATGACTGTTCCCATTGGTCGCTCATGTTCCATCATGATGGAGCAGCGATAGGCAATATGTTGCACGTGATACTTGTAGATCGTGGCCGCCTATGGTATCAAATTGACCGACGCGATGGCGTGCATATTTTCAGTTCAAGTTCTGAGGGACGTTCTCCGGTTGCAACTATGTCCGCCAGTCAATATTCGCAAGCCTGCTCTATTATAAGCAAAGAGCCACCACCACGAGATGGTAGAGAGCGCTGTCAAGATTGGACGGTGAACTGTATTATTGCTCTTGAAGCCGAGGAGTTGGTTCCTCCTGGGACTTCTCAATGGGTCAGCGGACTCGTGGGAAAATCAGCGAAGACAGTAGCACAAATCTTGGGGGATAGATGGGTTGCTAATCAACGAAACACTATATTGAATTAGTATAACGTTAACCTAGCTATGATATAAAGTTAGGAAAGGTATGCTTTCGAGGTTCCATAGCATATATCTCAATAGTCGCATTGAAGTTGAGAGATACAAGAGTGGCGGTTACAGTGAGAACAGGCGGAGGCACCCATCTCCGTGAAACCCTGTGGCGTTCGCGAAGGCTGCAGTGTGCGCTCTACAATTCCCTTTTGCTTTTCAGTTTGATGTTGGGTTACACGCTGCACGCTTAGCAACATAGCGGTCGGCGATGAAGTGTGTTATGTTCAAGGCGGTCCAAGGAAGGCGAGCAATAGTTGAGCGGCAATATGCATCAAAACATTGATGCCCATGTCTTCCATATGTAGGGAGCAACTACATTCCGTACATATGCCAAAAAGAAGGCGCGAGATTTAGGGAATGAAAAGTGCCACGCGGCATCCATCCTACCCATCCCCCCAAACGCCCACCAATTCCACCACCCAGACACAGCAGCATCACGAGCAAAAAAAGATTCATTTTCCGACACCGGGAATCGAACCCGGGCCTTGCCGGCACTTTGTGAGTGTTTTGACTCTCAATGAGAGCGGCAAATCCTAGCCACTAGACCATATCGGAGCTTGTTGCTCTGAATTGATGAACATTAAATCCTCAAAATAGTTTATATAGTCAATATTAAAAGCAAGCATCAAAGATAAACAGATATTCCGTGCCCCACACCTCTCCCAGAGTCATGCAAGTGGGAAAATGTCGGTGACGCACTGCGCTGAACCGAACCCCACTTTCCACATTTCGGTAAAAATTTTTGGACTACTAAGACTTCAACGGCGGTCACGAACGAGTCTGGTTTGGGACTAGCGTTTATGTATGTAGCATAATCACGAGCATCAGGGAAGGGGAGTATGATTAGGTAGGAGATGTACCTACGGTATGATGATTATCGGATGAGGATACTCAGTAAGCGGTTTCTTCTCATTGTGTAGCATTCATCATGGATATTAAGTAGCCCTCTTCGAATGCCATGGCAGAAAATGAGGGAATTGCAGAAAAGGAATATTATATAAACGCGAGCTACTCCACAGTCACATAAGAAAAAATCATCATAAAAAACGAGGGGGTTCAAGGATCAATCCTATGTGATGGGCTGGCTGGGTCAGTTAGCAGAGTAGCAATCCAAATGTTGCCGCACAAGTGGTGTAAATATATTATCCTATGTTTAGTTGAATGCTCCACTGCTTCTATGCAAAGAATAGCGAAACGGTTCAAAAATAGTAAAGCCTATATTACTCATGTAGATGTATGCTTGTCTCTATTATATCCGATAAATATACTGGTCAAACATTCGCACATTCCTACTTCATCTGACCAGACATCATCCCAGTCTACTTCCGTTTCCTACCTTCACCCTTCTTCTGGCTTCCTGATGCTTTCGCAACAGGAGCCGCGTCCTTTGCCGTTACCTTTTCCGCCAATTTCGCCTTGTCTTCTTCCGGGGCTGCGGTCAGAGGTTTCGCAGCCTTCTTCTCTTCTTCCTCCTCGTCGTCACCGCCTTGCCCAAACTCGTTGACGCGAGTGTAATCGACCTTGTACACCCAAGTCTGGTAGAGGTAGACGAAAAAGATAACGTCATCTCGGAGGGTGGCTAGACGATGTAGTGTGGGCATCTTGATGGTGAAAGCAAACAGATCGTCGATGAAGGTATTGAGGAATTTGTATGTCATGGCACGACCGGGCATGTGGGCAACGGATTTCAAGCGGTAGTTGATGTAGAGCGAAGGAACCATCATGAGAAAGCCATAAGCATACACAGAGCCGACAAGTGTTGTGATGATAAAAGAGTACCACGACTTGTGTGTATCGTACATAAGAGAGTAGACGGCGTAAGCAGCAAGAAGTGGGACGGCAATCCAATACATGTATTTGAAAGCAATGGCGTCATACTCTTGGGTCTTTTTCTCCGTTTCGTTGAGCACGTGCTTATCTTCGAAAACGATACTGTATGGTAGCAAGGAACCTGGTGCAGTGGGGCGGATCCGGACATTGACCGATTTCGTGATCTTCCAGGCTTCGATGGCTATGCCTGTAGCTTGGCCGAACATGATCATCCAGGATGTGTTTTCGTTGTTGTCCAAAAGGTAGAGAAAAATGACGGTTTGCATGAAGACGTTGGCGAGAATAGTGCGAACAGATGTGCCAACATTGTCCTTCTTTTTGCGCCAATGTTGAACGTCGTTTTTGAAAGCAAGCATTTCAAAGATCATGTGGAATACAGACACAATGGCGGTGACAGCGAGCAGGTAGGAGTTGCTATCGATAAGGATCTCCTTGAACATTTCCATCTCTGAGCCGTCGCCACCTGCAATGTTTTTCTGCCCTTGTGCAGCGGCGGCTTGGTTGGAACGAATGTTAGCCTCCATTGAAGCGTAAAGATTGAACTTCCAATTGGCGAGCGAGTTGAGATCTACGTGGAGAGGGAGCGTCTTGACAGTGTCATTCAACTCTATCATATTCTTCTTGAGCTGCCAAAAGGTATTGGCAAACAGTACCGGATAATACCATCCATGTTGGCCAGTCGCATCTCTTGCACCGGTCTGATCCAACTGGAAAAACTCCCTCACGCCGGGATGCATCGAAGGATAGTTTACCACGCCGGTATCGGGGACGAATGAAAGGGAAAAGTTAGAGTGGTAGTACGATGCGATGATTTTGGGCTGATTCTTCTCTTCTTCACTCTCCACTGTATCTGGAAGATCGGAAAGCAGATTGCGCGTCTTCATAGTCTTCTTCTTGGGTTGATAAGAGCTCAATGGTCTGATAAAGTGGTACGCTTTAGTGGGGTCATAGTTGGGCGAGGTAGGATCGATCACGGCACCGCTTTGGGAAACATAGAAGTGCCCGAACAAGGTAGCATTCTGCTGGACCTCCTTTGGAACGGGAAACTCGACACTTATGTGTCGGTTTTCACTGTAATTGCCAAACTTGAACTTCTTCTCATCAATCACAAGTGTATCCTTGGGCATTTTCGAGAGAGCTGGCATGGCCAACGAGGGCGAAATGTACATGGCGAGGTCCAGATCAGTGCCCACAGGCCACATGGGTGCGATACTGGATGGAATGGGACTCCATACGGCGCCTTCGTTCAATTGATTGGGGCGGTTGTCGAAGGTGGGTATAGACACTTTGGCATTGGGGACGGCAGCGGACCCGGTTGCAACGTCGGCACTCTGTTGCTGGGGCTGAGGGAAGAAGTTCTTCATGCCATACTGGATGAGGAAGAACATGCCCACGCTCTGGGCTACAGTCCGCAGCAGCTACATGGCTCTCGGTCAGCATTCCACACTGATGGTATTGCGGGGAGAAACGTGGTCGTTCGCAAGAGCACCACGTCCGCAGATGACTCACATTTCCAGCACCACCCTCCTCGGGCTGACCATTCTGTCGTGCCTCTGGCATCTCTGGTGTTTTAGCGATTGGATGCGCCTGTGAAAATGGGGGGCAGAGTGCAGAGTGATGGTGTTGGAGCGAGGTAACTTGGGACGAAATGTTCGGCTGCCCGGCCAAGCCTAGAGACGCGAGTGGTTGGGGTTTGGCGTGTGGCTGCTCGGTCGAGTCAGTGGTCCGTGTCGGGGGTGGGGTGCAGCGTGCATTTACGGCTTACTGCTCGTTGGATCAACGGTGCAGACTGCCAACGAAACCCTCATCGTTTGTACCGTAGATCCAGTCATATCCAGATCATGTGCTAGGGTCTACATGACTCCATTCTGACGCTATGCCCAAAATTTTCATGCTCGCCAGGTGTTTGTACATTCCTACATGCAACGATGCATTTAGCTATCCATTGCCATTGATCCTTCACTCCACTAGCCCCCACTTCCACCACACTCAACTTATAACATCCTCCACAACCCTCACCCATCATGACAGCTTCGGACGGCTCACAAAAGCGACCAGTTGTCTGTGTCTTTTGCGGTGCTTCCTCTGGAAGCACACCTGTTCACCTCGAATCTGCTAGAGCTCTTGCTCGAGTCCTTCACGAGAATGGCATCAAATTGGTGTACGGCGGTGGTATGTATATAGATACATGATGGATTCTCAATTGCTCCAGAACATCACCCAAATTGACCCGAGAAACTAGGAACCGTTGGCCTTATGGGCGAAGTAGCCCGCACTCTGGTCTCGTTGAGCGGCCCCGACTCCGTCCATGGCATTATCCCACAGCCACTGGTAAAGTTCGAGCAAAACCACGACCCAAATGACCCCAATTCGCACAACATCGATCAGTCCATCTTTGGGAAGACCACCGTCGTCAAGGATATGCACACCCGCAAGCAAATGATGGCTCGTGAGGTTATCGATGGCGGCCCTGGTGGTGGATTTGTTGCATTATCCGGCGGATACGGAACCATGGAGGAGTTGATGGAGATTACAACCTGGAACCAGCTTGGAATTCACAATATGCCAGTGATTGTGTATAATGTCAATGGATATTGGGATGGATTACTGACCTGGGTAAACAATGCGGTCGAGTCTGGTTTCATCTCTCAGAGTAATGCCGGGATTGTGTCTGAGGCAAAGACCGCCGAGGATGTGTTGGAGTGCCTCAAGACCTACAAGAATGCTGAAGGCCGTTTCAACCTTACTTGGGACGAGCAATAGAGAGACCTCAGGATTAGCCGTGTGGGATCCGAATAAATCATGAGATTTCTTGAAGGCAAGAAAAAGGGCTGGCGTACGCTCGTTGGAATAGTGGAGCGAATTTGGTGCATATTAGGATACCTTCTCCGATAGACATATATGACGACCACTCGTCTGCATGCGGGAGTCTATAGATTTGCATATCAATCAAAGCAAGCAGATGTCATTGCTTGTGGTTGTGGAAAGAAGCTCGTGGATGTTACTTGAAATAATAAGTTGTTGAACTGGATGTGGTTCTGTTCACGCTATTTCTTTCAGACCGAATCATTGCTAAGTGATTGTCATCAATAGTATCAATGTCCTGAACAAGCATAAAAGAAAATTGCCAGTAAACATTTGTTGGGAATCATCTAACCGCAGATTCTTACGTAGAGCTCGTCATTCAAAGCACGTAGGCAACAGTCCCTCATTGCAATTGAATAAGATATTGAAACTTCCCATTTTGAGTGAAAGGTGAAAAATCACCAACTAAGATATGATATCCGCAAATGCCGCATGCAACCTATACTCGTACACGCACTTTTCTTCCTCACCCGGAGATCCTAATGCAAAGACCGTTATCTGGTCGCCTACGCCGAAAGGGTTATTGCCGCCCGAACAACGCCCTGCAATGCATTCAAGATTCAGAAGCCCGATGGCTGCCGTAGCCACAGTCTCTTGGAACATCAACCGATTTGGGAAACACGGCTGCTAATGCTTAAAGTTCAGATACAGAAGAAAAGAAAACCGCCTTTCGCTCGTAACCTGCTACGCAGGTAGATGTGTGAGTTTTCATCAAAAAAGCCGCCTGGAGCAAGTTATGTAGGACTATTTTGCAGTGTTGAAACGATTAGTATCCACTTCCTGGCATACCAGGGAGCTGGAATCCGAAGCCAGGGATGGCAGGAGGGACGGCCACTTGAGGTTCTGGTCGAGGTTCGATATGGCGAGGTTCGTGAACCTGGTTTTGAGGGCGATCTACTTTACGGAAGCGGCTCTCGTTATCGTGACCACCACCACCACCACCACCACCGCGACCACCGCGTGGGTAACCACCACGGCCTCGACCAGCTTCAGCTGGTACACGGCGGCTGATAGCTATAATAATGTCAGACACTCCCAATTCTGACCGGGATCCACGTGGCTTACCTTTAGAAGAAACACCGGCCCCAATCTCGATGTCAGGTTCCTCAATGACCATACCGCCCTCTAGGGTACGACCACCGGTGCCGCCATGCTCAGCTGTTACAACCCACTTGCGGTCAGCATCAGTAAGGCGAGCAATTGGAATCACACTGATGCCGTTCTCGTAGTTGCTGCAGTCCCTAGGACCAAAGCCTACACCCCATCGCGTCTATGTACATTAGTATTGCTCTTATTTATTACAAATGGCAGCTTACCTGTCGCGCTTTGGAAAGTGTAACGGGATCATTCATAGCATCCATGCCCTCCTTTGCGGCAACAGCGTCAGGACGGGTCATCATTTTGACGAAAGCATGGCGTTTCTCCTGGGCTACAATACAAGTTTGCACTCTGCCAAATCGGCTAAAGATACTCCGAATCTCACTCTCAGTACCTCCGGCACCGCCAACGAACAAGGTACGACTGAGAACTCTAATGTGATCACGGGGCAAGGTCGGGTCCCAGTCAATGAATTTGGTATTGCCATTCTGAAATCCGTTACCATCGGGACTCTGCCGTCGCTGTGCAGGTGGACTGCGCTGGCGGTATTCACTTCGTTGTTCACTACGTCCACCGCGGGTTTTACCACGGCCGCGTCCACGCTCGCCGCGATCAAGGCGGTTCGCATTGTTTCCTTGATTTCCTGCATTTGGATCGTAGACACCATAAGTGGGACTATCGCGGCGATTTGGTGGTGATCTACGCAAAGGAGAGCGCCGTCGACCATTATAGTCGGGAGATCGGCTGCGGTCCCGATACCTGTCACTGCTCTGGTCGTATCGCTCCTGTGGAGCAGCGTTCTGTACCATGGATGTGGGCTGAGTTACAGCTGCTGGTGGAGGGGGCGCAAAAGGGAGACCGCCATTCTGGGCAGTGTTCAATGCGTTCAATACTTGCAGTCCTTGCGCGGGAGCAATTGTGCCTGCTTGCATGCCTTGAAGAATCTGGGCTACGAGTTCATTGATATTACCAACGCCAGGAATGACAGCAGGCTGTACATTCGGCGGTGCAGCTGCTGGGTTAGGTATGAAGCCTGGGGGTGGTGGAGGCGGAATCACACTCTGTGGGAAAGAAACTCCTGCTGGAGCTGCAGGTACAGGTACAGGTACAGGGTTAGCTTGCACAGTTGGTTGAGCGAAACCCGCGAGCGCGGCAAGCAAAGCACCAGCATCTTGGGGCGCTGGAACAGGTGCTGGAGCTACAGTGAAGGGGTTAGTCTGACCCAAAGAACCTTGCTGATTTTGGGTACTGAGGGCTTTTGGTGGACTACCAGGGGGTGTGTCTGTAAGTGCGTGGTTAGTGTCAGTGCCGAAGATGACTACGGAGTAAGTAAATTAGTCCTCACTTGTCTTTGGGTCACCTAAATTCGTGGTTACAAAGTCAGCTTAACTCAACGAGGGGTATTACGGGAGGTGATGAATGTCTTAAACGCCACGCCGTGGTGTCTTGATACTGAACGTACCCAGCTTTTGCTTGAAACCTGCAATCATATCATGGGGGAATGTCTGGCCCCGCTCCCAGATATCTAGCAATTTGGAGATCTTTTCTTTTTGGTTGTCAGGCGCACATTGCACGAGCTCTTCCATGAGACTTGGCAACACATTGGTGATCTGTTGTACTCCAGAAGCGAATGTACCAGGCGCGGCAGTCTTTATAACCGCCTGACCTGTCTTTCTGGCGCGATCAAGCCATGCGCGAGCTACCGAATCTACAACGTATAGGACACCGAGTTTGTGGGTCGCGGGGCTGTTCTTGAATTGTTGGACGATCTTTTGGACGACGGTAGCTTCGGACTACAATGAAAAGCATGGGCATCAGTATCTGTTCGTAGGGCAGAAAACAGCACAGCATCCGGTTCGCATACCTGAACGTTCTCTGTGCACTTCTCTGTGAGAGTCTGAATCTTGGTCTTTGTAACGCCGGGTGGCTTCAGTGCTAATAGTGACTGCAGTAGAGTTTCGATCTCTTCTATGGCCGCCATGGCTGAGTTAAAGGTACCGAATGCAAAGCCGGCTGGTGAAATAGCAAAGCTGACGACTAAATGCAGGATACGAGATTGAACGGCAAGAGTTTGACCACAAAATGAACACGGCGAGAGGTCGTGGTGGTACTCGAGCTTTCTACCTTTGTTGCAGGGTGAAGAAGAAAATTGTTCAGATAGCACAAAGCTCCTATAATGGGTGAGAGTGAGACAGCGCACGCGCGCACGATCAAAGAGGCAGGAGCTTCAATGTTTCAATCTTGTGGCGGCAAGATGAAGTGGCAGTGGCAGGTTGTGTTTTTTACCTTGGTAACAAGCGCAACTGACTATTGCAGGCGGGTGAAAGATCACTCTGCAACTAGCCGGACGACGGTATTGTCACACAGACAGTGAAGAAATGGAAATAGCCAACGGGCGGTTGATAATATGTTGAAGGAAAGGCTGGTAGTTAGCCAAGTCCCTACGCAGTTGTCGTGAGTTAGAGTTGAGGTGATGGAAAGTTGGGAGCTGGCGTCGCAAAATGGTAGGGCAGGCGCGCTTTGGCCAAATATATTACATAATTTCACCACGTGACTTATAGCCAATCGGCGTGCCCGTTGCTTCTCTCATCTCAGCGCCCTTCACAACTTGAAACTGTATTTAAGTTGCGCATTCACTGCTCAACATACCGATCAATCTCTACAAAATAAAGATTTTCCTTCAGCAATATTATAGCACCTTCAAAATACCAATCAATTGCGAAGAAGAAAATACTTTGATAGCACCTTCAAATCCCCGAAAGCTCAAGCTGTCATCATCCTCGGTATCACTGCTGATGAATTATCTGCACTGGACATCACTATGTTAGAAACCTCATTGTCCATAGCTATTTACAATCCATGTTTTTGAATATGCCTTCTTTTTGAGAGAATTATTCATATTTGTTATGTGTAGTCGTTTGTCGATAGTCCGGGTCGTTTATTCCATGTTGGCTAGCAGTGTTTATATACAATTCTGGTCAGATTTGCTACCTATGGAGTGTATCATTGTACTTGAAATAGTGTGGAACGATCTTGTTGCTGTTCTTTCTGATCATATTCGGCCTCTGCGACAGCGCGCATTGCTGAAGATGCCGGCAAAGAACTCGTGTAGAAGAGCCCGTGTACTTTTCAGGCCGTGCAGAATTGGGAGTGCTGTCATAATTAAGCATAGGGATGGCATATGTAGGGAACAAATACAATTGAAAAAAATAATTGAAAATGTCGTGAGTTGATTCAAGGTACATAATCGAAGGAACATGGTTGATATCATACGGGGTTTCAATTCTTCATTCGATGACGATAACGACGTCGGCCGACCGGCGAAATACCCAATTCAGTACGAGGTTGAAGGACAGGCCCAAGCCAGATGGCAGAACAACCCGTGGGATTTCTTCGCATTGACGTTATATACAGAAGCTGTCTAGGGTTTTCAACTTGATTTTTTTTCAGGGAACGAGCTCAGATATGTACCTAGGTATGTGGTGAGCAGGTGCGAAAAATTGTCTTCATCATCTTTCGGCAATATTTTGCAAACGGGAAAATGTCCCATTGAGACGTTGCTTACAAGCCACTCACTGTATGGTTGATTGGCTAGGTGATATCCCGGTCGTGATACAATCAATGTAAAATCAACTTGACCTCGGGTCGTATCGCGGAGGAGAGGAGAGCCATAGGTAGGGCAGGGAGACAGGGTAGGTATGTGTTTTTTTTCTTTCGTTACTGATTAGGCCGACGATTCCAGCTACGGCCGCCGGAGGCTTGCGTCGGCATGTTGAGACGTGATCGCGGGATGACGGATGGGTCTGGTGGCTCGTGCGAACCTCATCAATCCCCCAGCAACATATTTTTCCCGTTCCTCCTTCCCTTCGTCTCCATCTCGCTCCATCTCCATCCACCCCTCTCCCTCCACATCCATCACACAATGGCATCCTCATTGCGATTGAGCGCAAGCGCCGTCCGCTTCGTCGCTCCCCGCCGCTCTGCCGTCGCTTTCAATGGCTTCCGTAGCTATTCCACCGGCAAGACTCAGGTGCTTATTCCTCCTCCTACGTTCATCGCGATGCCGAGGCTGACAATTGAAATGTAGTCTTTGAAGGAGACCTTTGCCGCGAAGCTCCCCGGCGAGATTGAGAAGATCAAGAAGCTCCGCAAGTACGTTGTCCAGCTGCTGTCCAGCTCTCCATCACGCTAACAGCTCTTTCCAGGGAGCACGGCAACAAGGTTGTCGGTGAGGTCACTCTCGACCAGGTCTACGGCGGTGCTCGTGGTATCAAGTCACTTGTCTGGGAGGTAAACGCTCATGCTTGGCCCTCGCAACTCTGAAAAACAAGCTCACCGTAATTAGGGTTCCGTTTTGGACTCCGAGGAGGGTATTCGATTCCGTGGAAAGACTGTAGGCAATTCCCATCCATTCGCCATGGGCAGAAGCTCACGCATTGCAGATTCCCGAGTGCCAGGAAGTTCTTCCCAAGGCTCCCGGTGGCACCGAGCCCCTTCCCGAGGGTCTTTTCTGGCTCCTTCTCACCGGCGAGGTCCCATCAGAGCAGCAGGTCCGTGACCTCTCTGCCGACTGGGCCGCCCGTTCCGATGTTCCCAAGTTCGTCGAGGAGCTCATTGACCGCTGCCCTACCGACCTCCACCCCATGGCTCAGTTCTCTTTGGCTGTCACCGCTCTCGAGCGCGAGTCCAGCTTCGCCAAGGCCTACGCTAAGGGCATTCACAAGAGCCAATACTGGGAGCACACTTTCGAGGATTCCATGAACTTGATCGCTAAGCTTCCCACCATCGCTTCCAAGATCTACCGCAATGTCTACAAGGATGGCCGCGTCGCTCCCATCCAGAAGGACAAGGACTACTCCTACAACTTGGCCAACCAGCTCGGTTTCGCCGACAACAAGGACTTCGTCGAGTTGATGAGGTTGTACCTTACCATCCACACTGACCACGAGGGTGGTAACGTTAGCGCTCACACCACTCACTTGGTTGGTAGCGCCTTGAGCTCTCCCTACCTTTCTCTGGCTGCCGGTCTCAACGGTCTTGCTGGTCCTCTCCACGGATTGGCCAACCAGGAGGTGCTTGTGTGGCTCCAGAGGATGAAGAAGGCCATCGGCAACGACCTCAGCGACCAGGCCATCAAGGACTACTTGTGGTCTACTCTCAAGGCCGGTCAAGTCGTCCCCGGTTACGGCCACGCCGTCCTCCGCAAGACCGACCCCCGCTACGTTTCCCAGCGCGAGTTCGCTCAGAAGCACCTTCCCGATGACCCAATGTTCAAGCTCGTCAGCCAGGTCTACAAGATCGCCCCTGGCGTCCTCACCGAGCACGGCAAGACCAAGAACCCCTACCCCAACGTGGACGCTCACTCCGGTGTTCTCCTCCAGTACTACGGCCTTACCGAGCAGGGCTACTACACCGTTCTTTTCGGTGTTTCCCGTGCTCTCGGTGTCCTTCCCCAGCTCATCATCGACCGTGCCGTCGGCGCTCCTATCGAGCGACCCAAGTCGTTCAGCACTGAGGCCTATGCCAAGCTTGTCGGTGCTACTTTGTAAATTTGCGAAGCGTATGGCGTGGGCGTTAGAACAATCGGGCGAGATGATGTGGGCCCAGATGGAGAAGATTTGCCATGTATCATTTAGAATCGGAATTGTAGGGATAGGATTGTACGTTTTGTGAATTAGCATGCATCGAACCTTTTCTGGTTGGGACGGGTTTGCTGTAAACATTTAGTATTTTAGTGTACGACTGGCCCTCAATGACGCCTGAAAAGTTCAAAACTACGTTCTTTTGCCAATGTGATCAATGAAGAAAATTGCTTCAGACAGTTTATGGAGAATACGCTGGATTATGCGTGTCGTGGAGCATGCCCTGCGTCTGCTGTCGTCCCTGCGCTTGTCCCTGCGCCTGTTCCTAGGTACATATCAATCTATGGCCCTGAAACCACTGTTGAGACTTGCATGAGTACCAAACATGGGCAAGAAGAACATTCTGATATCATTGCGTTGGAATTTGGCATTTGGCGTCATCCATGGCAGGTCGGTTGGTTTCCCCTCTCAGGAAGCAGCTTAATCTCAATGCTTGCCCGCATTCTTGGCCAAGAGGTACAAGTATATAGCACGTCACAGCGATGTTAGGACTAAAGAGGCAGGCATCAAGCACAACGCGATTTAGAACGCATGCTGCGTGATTGTATAACAGGGAAATTGACAGTCCATCATGGAAGAAACCCATGAAGGTACATATATGTAAATGGAAGCTTTGCTCGCTGCTTCCTTGCGGAGGCAGACAACGCCGCGCTTTCAAGCAGAATGAAACACTCTCTCGTCGCATCGCTGCTCGTGCAGGGTTTGGTGGTGCTTGCAGATTTCCGCCTTCTACCAGTGCATTTCCAAGCCCCGTCCATTGCCCATTTCCAGGACCTCATTCGCAACGAGACGTACGACTTTGGCTGCCGACCAGCTGCGCTTCCGACTGAAGACGGGTTCAAACTTCATGCATTCCTTACGGAAGAGCAGATTGCCCATTTCCACCAAGAATACGAATTTACAGAGCTTTCCCTGCACAGGAGTGTAGTCAAGAGGCAGGAGGATACGGCTCCGATCGGAACCGGAGATCGATTCAAGAACGGCACCATTGCTCCTCTCGGGCTCGGGACCCGGAAGGAGGGAGCCAGCATCAGCACTCTTTTGAACATTGGGGAAATCCGTTCCGCGTTCAAGGGTCTGGTGAATGCATATGGTGTATCTGCCTTTGATCTGCCGTACAAGACATTTGAGGGTGCAACCCAATTTGCTGGTTATGTGGGATCGGGTTCGAATAAGTCAAGCTACCACCTTTATCTTACTGCCGGTTCCCATGCACGTAAATAGTACTAGAATAAGCTTGTCGAACCACCCGAAGTTGAATGTCACTAATGTGTACCGGGGATTAGGTGAACGTGGGGGTCCCGACCAGCTACTGTATTGGATATCTGATCTACTAGCTGCGAACCAGACTGGAAGCGGTCTCACGTATGGTAAGAAGGCGTATACCAATGATCAAGTAAAAAGCATTCTGGACGCTGGCATCGTCTTCTTTCCTCTGGTCAACCCAGACGGGGTCGCCTACGACCAGCAAACGGGATCCTTATGGCGGAAAAACAGAAACACGCGATCCGGGAGTGTTGGCGCGGCGGTTGGAGTGGACATCAATCGCAACTTTGATTTCGTGTGGGATTTTCAAAAGTACTTCGATCCCTCGGTGACACCAGCGTCGACATCGCCCAGCTCGCAAACGTTCCGTGGGACCGGGCCCGAGTCGGAAGCAGAGGCCAAGAACCTCGTTCACATCTACAAAGAGTTTCCCAAAGTTCGGTATTACATGGACATGCACTCGGCAACTGGCGATATTCTCTACCCTTGGGGCCACGACGAAGGGCAAAGCAACGACACGAACCAAAATTTCCTCAACCCGGCCTTTGACGGCAAGCGCGGGATCGTGGGTGACACGGTATACAAAGAATACATACCCTCGACGGACAACAGCACCCTGGGCAGCATTGCAGCGAAGGCGGTGGCAGCCATGAGCGCGGTGGGCGGGCGTCCCTACCTCTCAGGCCCTGGTGTAGGGTTGTATCCTACCAGCGGAGGTGTTGCAGACTACTCCTTCAGCAGATACTGGGGCATTGAGGGGGTTAACAAGGTGTATAGCTTCACGCTGGAGTTTGGCTACCCGACCAACTTTTACCCTACCCTCGAGGAGTTTAATGAGAATATCTTGGACACCAACGCAGCATTCACGGAGTGGGCTCTGGCAGCCATTGAGGTCGGTCTGGAATGAAGAATGCAAATGAAGTGAGCAATTGTGAATGTGCAGACTAAACTAGAATAATGCAATCTGAACATAAAAAACCTAAAGCAAACTAAATTTCTGTATTGAAATTGAGGATGGCTAAGATTGGTGTTGTTGGTCGACGTGTTGTCGCAGTGAGGCTCCGTTCTCCGACGGGCACTTAATTTGCCCGGCTACTTTCAAAGCTGCGGGCCTCTCTTGAATCAAGAAGAACAACCGGGCTTGCACAAACCACAAGAATAGAAAAAAGCAATGAAGCTAGCGCGAGGCCATATAAACAATCCTGATGCTAGTTGATGGGTGAATAGACGTGGGATGGGCCCGGGCTTTGTTGAGGCCTGTCTTGTTCTGTCTTGTCTGGCAAAAGCGTTGGAGAGCCGCCAATTCACTACGTACCGAATCCGTGCAGCACCAATTGTCGCCGACGGACGGGGCATTTTTTTTCTTTGGTTTCCAAGGCTGGGAACACAATCAATCAATGCAGGGTGCAATGCTAATGCTGACAGCGGGAAAAGTCGGACGCCCATTTTCGTTTTTCACGACTTCAGTCTGGAACACCCCCATAAGCAGAGAGAGTGAGACTGGGAGAGAGAGACATGTTTGGCTGTTCGGACCGAGCGGCCAGCGAAAGAAGGGCAGCCACACCGAGAACCTTGGAAGGCGGCCAGAGGGAAAGAGGACATGGGCTGGCCCTCCCCGAAACGCGCAGCTTGGCGGGGGGGGAGCGCGGGTGCATCAGTAGTCCCCCTAGCCTTCTAGCTAGGTACTCTCTACTCTACTCAACTCTCCCTCCGCTCGGACCATTCTGCGAGCCACCCCAGCAGTCCATCCAGCTTCCCCCAAACTTTTCGGCCTGCTCGTCTTGTCTTCTTCTTCTTCTTCCCATTCTTCTCCTGCATTCTTCCTGCAATCCTCTATTATCCCCGTATCCTCACCTTCACCTTTCTTCCAGCGAACGACGCGCCCTCCTGCCTTGGTCCGGCCCCTTTCATCGACAATACTACCCCAGAGATGAGCACTGCTACCGTTTCTCCAGCTGGCATCCCAGCTGCGCCAGCCAAACTCGAGAAGAAGCCCGTCAAGTTCTCCAACCTTCTTCGTACGTCAATCCCCCCCCTATATTCTTTGTGTTCCGGGTGGCATGTGTGCTCGCTCTGCCCCGGTGCTACCATCTATGGAATACAACGCTGACGTTAGAGCTTACAGTCGGAGCTGGCCTGAACCTGTTTGAGTGAGTATTTCCGACAGCATCGAGAGACGCTGTGCGAGTGAGTGCTAATCGTCGACGATAGAGTCACAACTCTGGGACAGCCGCTTGAAGTGGTCAAGACGACCGTGAGTATTCGCCGCCAACCATTTCACCGGAACACGAGATACTAATGGATGAACAGATGGCCTCCAACCGTAGCGAGGGCTTCGGTGGTGCTATCGGGCGTATTTGGGGTCGTGGCGGTGTGTTGGGATGTAAGTGCAACCCGCGCTATCACATGTCCGAGGAGCAGGTTTCGCCTGGGACGCAACCTCGGGCTATTGTGACATGCTGCAAAACGAACAGTCGCTGACGGAATGTGTCTCTAGTCTACCAAGGTCTCATTCCCTGGGCCTGGATCGAAGCCTCCACCAAAGGAGCCGTCCTCCTCTTCGTCGCCTCCGAGGCCGAGTTCTATGCCAAGTCCTTCGGCGCCCCCAACTTCGTCGCCGGTATCTCGGGTGGCATGGTTGGAGGTCTCGCGCAGGCCTATGCCACCATGGGCTTCTGCACTTGCATGAAGACCGTCGAGATCACAAAGCACAAGGTCGCGGCTGCCGGGATGAAGCCCCCAGGGACCATGGAGACGTTCATGGAGATCTGGCGCAAGGAAGGTATTCGCGGTATCAACCGCGGTGTGAACGCCGTCGCGGTCCGCCAGGTCACCAACTGGGGCTCTCGCTTCGGCCTCTCTCGTGTCGCGGAGACGGGTATCCGCAGGGTCACTGGCAAAGAGGATGGCCAGAAGCTCGGTGTCATGGAGAAGATCATTGCATCTGCTCTGGGTGGTGGTCTCAGCGCTTGGAATCAGCCCATCGAGGTTATCCGTGTTGAGATGCAGTCCAAGACGGTAGACCCCAACCGCCCCAAGAACTTGACCGTTGCAAAGGCGGCCAAGTACATTTATGCGAACAACGGTCTCAAGGGATTGTATCGCGGCGTTACCCCCAGGATTGGTCTCGGCGTTTGGCAAACGGTTTGCATGGTTGCCTTGGGTGATGTGTACGTTCTGACCCTGCTGCTCTGTCTTGAAGATCTGCGTTACTAATCTGTATGGTAGTGCCAAAGAAGCTGTGGAAAAGCTCACGGGCGACAAGGTTACGGCTAAGCATTAGATGGCGTTCAAAGGTTTAGAGATATTGCTGTATGCTGCTGGTACTCTACGGTTATCGGGTGTCTTCAAGGACATGGGGATTTTTTTCGGTTTGCAATCCATAGCGATATCGCTTTTCGGATGAGGGTCTTTTGAGCGCTCGTATGCTTTTGCGGAGCTATATTGCTGTATTAATGGATATATCGGCTAAAACTACTTCATGGGAATAATCATTGATTCAAGTGGATCCAGAGTTTGGGGATGTTTTATTTGTGCAACGAGTGCGGGATCACAGCGTTGGTTACCATCGGGTGTATTGATATTCGTGATGCTTAGTACTCACTCTGACGCAGCAATTTCGTATCATAGTAACTAAAGCTAACAACGTGGAACCTGTTGTCCGTAGAGTATGTTTAAACGTGCCGGGCCTACTGCTAGGTCTGTACTTATACCAGTCAGTCGGAAGATACAATGGTTATTCGTAACATAGGGTAGCCCGTGCCATCACGTTTGCTGTATCGCCGTATACATATATAGCGTTTGTGTTTGTCTGTCTTGAGGCTGATGGCCCGTGCGGCTAACATCATATATACCCCAACTATTTGGTAGTCTACCTACTCGGCCCTTTCATTACAATTACTTCTCCACCCCCAATAACTACTCACATAACTGCCCTTAATACTCCACATACACACACCAAATCCCGCCATCATCCATCAAAAAACCGTGAGCTTTCCAAGAATGAGGAGTACATTATGGATAACCGAATATCCTACATTCGCACTAACGTGCAGCCTGGCTTTCGGAGGGTAAGTGAGGGTAGGGTGTACTATGTGGTTGACGCGCATACTAATCAACGCGCAAACAGGCTCAAGATCCCCATTTCCAGCCGGTGATCAAGTCCTGGCGTTGCGAACTAACCGCTCTATCGCACACGTACAACTTGTACTTTGTGGCTTGCAATGATACCATTTACATTTACGAGCCAGGCTTTCCCTCTCAGGATTTGATATTTATAGAGGATGCATATGTCCTCCACCCACCACAGTCATCGCCCAATTTGACGCCGCATATTGATTTGGATGACCCCCATTCGATTACTCGTTTGCATGTGGATTATTTGGGGACGGATGAGGTGGTGATTGTCACGTGCGACGACGGCGATGTGATTGTCTACCGTGTTCCTGAGATCTTCCGTACGGTGGAGAGTAGGAGGTTGCTAGAAGACGAGAGGGATCCCGATCTAGACGATGAAGTTCGCGTGTTCCGCCATCTCAATGTCGGCTCCAGCGCATGGGGAATAGCGATTCACAGGGAAGCGCGTTTGATGGCAATAAGTGCAAACACACACAGAATCACGGTTTTGGCATTCGCACTTTCAGATCCGTCGGACAGCGGGAATCCCAGTTCTCCCGGCAGTTCACAAAGGGGATTTCCTCACGACAGGAAACGAGACCACGTCATCGTTTTGAGAGGAAACACGAATATTCCCGCTGTCTCATTTGACAATACTAACCGTCACGGCCGATGGCTAGTCAGCAGTTCCATCGACGGAAAGACGCATATTTGGGATCTTCAAAACCCGCACCAACCTGCGCGTGTCATCCTATTGGGCCTTTGCGTCAGCGTGGATGACCCAAAGGTGCCGCCACAGATCTGCCAATGCATCAACAGGACGCAACTCCCACACGCGGCTTGGGCGGCCTTCTTCATCGACCCACGGGCCTGCCATCGAGTCAGCACACCACAAGAAGCCTGCGGATCTGGATATGGTGCATCAGGACCAGTTCATATTGACCCGTGTTTCTGGGATATCACGGAAACTGAACTCCGATATACAAGTACAAGAGTTGGTCCCCTTCCTCCACCTTCGGACGAGTTCGATGCCAATAGCGAGAACTACGACGAGATTCCTCTATCAGAAATCACAGATTCGGATGAGGAACCCGGAAGTCTTGAATCCGACCAAATGTCGATCGACAGCGCTGATGAACCATTACAGACCCCCTCTAACGCGGAGAACCCCATCACACAACAACCTCAAGGCGAACCCCAATCCCCTTTATCAGCACCGGGCGACGACAACGCCCCACTCATCCCCTACCTCGACTCGTCGGAATCGGAAGAAGACGAAGACAACCTAACCTTCGTCATCACCGATGCCACCGGCCAAGCCGCCCTCCAAGTCTTCTACCCGCCCGCCCCGGACCCAGATCCCCCAGACTCAACCAAATACCCCTACTGCCAAACCTCCACCTCCCAACACTTCACCGACCAAACCAAAACTCGCGCCCACGATCCCCCTATCAACACCGGCGGTCCCTTACTCATCATCACCAAGGAAGAAATCTACCTCCTCCAACGCCCCTTCCACCCGCAAGCCGACCACACCGACCCCATCCTCTTCATGCGCAACCCCCTCTTCCCTATCACCTCGGCGGCCACGGGCTCGCGCGGCCCCATCCCCCCTTACCACCGCCACTGCTACGCCACGCAGATCCCCGAACTCGGCATCTTCATCGTGGCCACGCCCGCGGGGCGCGTCGGCATCTTCCGCCTCACGCGCGCCAAGGGCCGGGCCACGGGGAACGTGCTGTTTGGGTTCCGTCTGGATGCTATTCTGCCGTGCAAAGACGACGATGGGAAGAAGAGGGCGGACGAGGGCGCGAAGAGTATTATTGCGGATGTGTGGGGGAGGCGGTTGGTGGGGATTGCTGTGGGCCCTGTGCAGGGGATGTTGGATGAGGCGGATGACGGTACTGTCAGTGGTACTACGAGTGAGAACGAAGACGATGATGACGATGAGCAGGAGAATGAGGAGGATGGACGTGTGTGTGTGGAAGGATCAGGAAAGGAGAGGGTGGGAAGTAAGACGGGCGGACCTAGGCGGTGGAGATTGATGATGCAGTTCCAGGATCACACCGTGTATAGCTACGAGCTGGGTAAGCAGCTGGGGGATGGCGTTTCTGGGCTTGGGGAGTTGGTGGTGTGAATTGAATCGAATTGAATTGAATGATAGTATGGCGGCTTGGATGAGTTTTCGGTGTCATTCGTGCATCGTGAGTACGATACGGTCAACGTGAGGGAACACGTGAATGTATCAACTGAACCCTCTCTAGCCACCCACCCATCACTCTGTAGAACCGTTCGAAATCGATGAAATACATGACCAATCATTCACACCTATCTATTTTTCTATTCTCGTCATCATCATCACCCCATCTACAACCCCCCC